>VMDO01007504.1:12714-90900 GCA_007922755.1 Pedetes capensis | reverse complement strand
TTGAAATAAACCTATTTATACTCATACTATGATTCATCAGTATTGTATGATATCTGTTAATTTTTTATGGATTTGTGGTGAGTTCTCTTATACCATTTCTACTTCTTTTACTCCATCATCTAATGCAGCATTTTAAGTCAATAATCAGTTACATTATTATGATTATGTGAGCATTTTCACTATTCAGCTGAGTAATATGCCATAAATACATTCCTTTCTGCTTGTTTTTGATTTTTAAAAACTCATCATGGCTGCTTTTTTCTTGATTTTTCTACCACCCACAGAATCTTAATTTTCCTCCCAATGCTCTGTTGTATTGTATATTCTCTTGTGTCCTCTCCCAGTTACTTTTCCCTCTTGGGGCCTCTGCTCTCTGGTTTCCTTTTGTATGTACCGTTTTCTACACTCATAGCATAACTATTAGCTTTTTTGTCCTGGGGCATCCTTTTGAGTCCATTGTTTTCCAGGTGCAATATCTTCCTCCTTCTTGATTTACATGTGCATTTTGAAATCAGAAAGTATCTTCATTATCTTTTTCAGGTCTGATGTTGTAAAATTTCTGAGCCATTATGTGACAAATTTGTCTTGCTACTGAACCTCTTTTGGAACATATGTCAGGGTGAATAATCATCAACTATGCTCTCATGTTTCTCTCTGCCATCATATTTTGCAGGGTGCATGTGTGAGAAAATCCTTGTACCCTTAGCATTTAAGATAAGTCTTAGAATCTGTTATACTATGTATAAAATGGAAATTATAATTACCTGTTGTGCCAACTATGTTAGGTGATTGATTAGAAAAATACAATAACATGTTGTTTTAGTTAACCATAAATTGTTACACATACATGATTGAGGTGAAAAGATTAATTACATATTGCTGGGGGTGTGATTTGACTTATATAATTCCCAAAGTTATAGCTATCAGCCTGTTATTTTAATAACTCAAATAAATCAAACTTTCCTTCTCTATATAGATATGTATATATACATACATGAATTAATTCTTAATTCTTTTACCAGCTTGTCTGCCTTTTGCCCTTGTGCATTTTATTTTATCCCAATGGACACTTCTCCCTGTTACCTTAATGTCAGAATATGGACTACTATGGGGTATGAGTGTGTGCATAAAAGAGCAGGGACCAGCATTTCAGTTTCCTCATCTTTTCCTGTTTTTCAGTTTAGCTCAAAGGCAGAATCTTTAAGTAAGCATGAGTGAGTGTCTCATGAGGGCATTATTTTTAGTCATAACATTTATTTGAAGATTTTACAACCAAACACAGCAACTAAATTTTGAGATGGCCTTTCTCTTGACAGTCCCTCATTTTGAAAGCTTTTATTACATTCCTGGTGGTTCCTCATGCTCATTCCCATGTCATGCTTCTGATCTGCTGAAAGAAACATTAAGTGCAAGAGTACAAAGAATTTGCTTTCATTTTGTATTCGCTATTCTGAGAAACTTATTCCCAAGTACTTATTATAATATTAATAAAATATTAATGATGAGGACAGTGGAATATAACACAAGGCAAGGAAGTGGAAGAGATATGAAAAGCAAAAGAATAGAATAATCAATCAATTGATTTCTTTATTTCCTGCTTCCCCTGAAAATCAAGTAATTCATAAGTTTGATAGAGCTCTTTGGTTTTGAAAGTGAGTTGAACTACTTAATTTGAATACCAGATCATGATGTACCCTCTGATGGATTCACTTTGCATTTAGAGGAAACAGTTCCAACCTTACCATGCAGCTTGTGAATCCTGCTACTTCATGTGAGACTCTGCCATTCTTCCTGTTGCCTGCTGGCATGGTTCACTGATATCCTTTTGTTGGTAGAAGAGGCAGAACTTCTCCATTAGTGGAAGGGAGTTTGCCCAAAGATCCCCTCTACCACAATTCCTTCTTGTTACTTGAGTGTCAGCTCAAATGGCTCCTTTTCAGAGAGACCTTCCTTGACTTTCAGATCCAGAGGAGCCCTTCTGGCTCCGAAGAAGTGTTTTAATTTCTTTATAAAGCCACTCTCTGAAATTATCTCTATTATTTAATGTATTTAGCTTCTAATACATAAAATAGCAGCTAAAGATGTCTATCATATGGTAGACACTTGACTGTTTATTGTTTCATGAATGCAGTGGAAAGAGCTCTGGAGTCAGAGAACTTGATTTATGTTAATTCCTTATTAGAGTTCATGCTACAGGCAAACCATATTACCCACCTAAACCTTATTTTTTCTGTACCATTCCCAAAGTTATATGAACCAGTGTTGTCTCAAAGCAATTTTTTAAGCTATAAATTTTCATTATCACAATAATCATTTAATCTAAATTGAAAGGATGATTATAGATTACCAGGTTAATGTCACCTTTTTAAAAAAATCAGAGAATTATAAGAAGAAGGTTAGGTTATAGTTAGGTAATGACAGTTTTCAATCTATAACTGGGACTTCCTGATGTGTATCTGTTGTTGTTGTTGTTAGGTGCCATTGAGTCAGGTCCGACTCATAGTGATCTTATGTGAAGCAGAACGAGACACTACCCAACACTGTGTTATGTACACAGTCCTTTTATGAGCCCATTGTTGCAGACATTGTTGCATATTTCTTTTCATTTTGAGTTGTGCCACATCAGCAAATGGAGGTCCCAGGGGGTTTACTTCATTCTTGTCGTTATAGTCGATTCTACTTTGAGGAGGCAACTCTTCCCCAATGGTCTTTTGGGTACCTTCCAACCTGGGGGGCTCATTTTCTGGCAATATGTCTGACAGTGCTTCTCTGCTATTCATAGGGTTTTCAATAGTACATTATTATGGGAATGGGCTGCTGGGTCCTTTTCCCTAGTCTGTCTTAGTCTAGAAATTTAGTTGAAACCTGTCCACCATGGGTGGCCCTGGTGATATCTGAAATATGGGTAGTACAGCTTTCAGCATCACAGCAACATGCAAGCCTTCCCAACACAAGCTAACAGACACATGGGTATGTGTGTATTTAGCCTAGTATATATTTCACATTAACAAGAGATCTCAGTTTAAATTCATACATTTTTAAATTGTGGTAAAAGTAATTCTGCTGGGCCCGGTGTTACATGCCTGTAATCCCAGCGACTCAGGAGGCAGAGGCAGGAGGATCACATGTTGGAGACCAGAGGCAGTATGTGTAATTTAGCAAGGCCCTGTCTCAAAAAGTAAAAAAGAAGTTGACTAGGGGTACAGCTCAGTGGTATAGCACTTGCAAAGCATGCAAGTGCAAGGCCCTGGGTTCAACCCCTTGTGCCACAAAAAGAAAAAATGTAATTTCTTCTTTTCTCACTACCCATTGAGAACTATAATGGCATTAAATTATTAAGTTTTTCCAAAACAGAGTTCTATGTTTATGAAGATGGTATATATTCCTGTGTTCTTTGAGGCAAACAACTATGGACTTAATGCCGTTAAAAATGCAAATATTATTTAGTGTGTGTGCTAGATGCTATCAAGTCAGGTCCAATCACTTAGTGGAAACCCTGAAATTGTATTAAGTACCTCACAACCAGGTTCTGAACAATTCTGGGTACTGGGCAGACCCAGTGATCAAACAAACTTGGTGTTGCGCCTGTGTTTCCATTGATTCAGGGTGTATTTGGTGTATGTAGGAGAATCTCCAATCCAGATATCATCCTTGTGTTGTAGAGTTGGGTCTGACTACTAGCGACCCTATGTAAAACAGGACGAAACACTACCTGACACTGCGCCATGCCTGGCACTATATCAGTGCTTCTCTGTTACTCATAGAGTTTTCCATGGCTGATTTTTTTGGGACTGGGCTGCCAGGTACTACTCCATGCCTGCAGCACCAGGTATTACCAGATGGTCTTCTGAGGACTAAGCAGACCCAACCCTGCTTAGCTTCTGAGATCAGATGGGATTTGACACCAGGGTGGTATGGCTATAGACAAATGTCGTCCTAGTCCTTCCGTATTTGAAAGACCCCTTTCAGTTGGTAAAAAAAGGGAATGTATATTTTAATTAGCATCTTCATTCTTGAGAGATTCTACTATAATTATACTTAGTATACTCTGATCAACATATTTATTCTAAATTCTCATTGAGACAGTCTTTAAGCACATGAGATCCAAAGCTTTTTAGAAACAGAATTTAGGCAAAAGGATTTAGTTTCTTAGTGAGAATGTAGATGAGCTGAGATATAGTGCCCTGGAGTGGCACATAAAATAGAGCGGAGAGTAGGCCTCCTGACTTTCCCTTCTGCTTTTTATTTTCCTTTCCTTTGCCATTGCCTACTGATTGCAATATAGGCATTGCTTGCCTGTGTTCTTTTTATTTTTTCTCATTTTGGTTTTTACTGGTTTTTGTTTTTAGGTGCCCTTGAGTCAGTGTTTAATTCATAGCCAGCTACGTACAACAGGTGAAACACTATTGTTAGTGCTTCTCTGCAATTCATAAGGTTTTCAGTGGCTGATTGGTTTTTGGGTGTGGGTTGCTGGGTCCTTCTCCCAAGCCTACAGCATCTGGTATTCCCAGGCAGTCTCCCAGCCAATTATAATCAGGCCTGACCCTGCTTAGCTTCTGAGATCTGACAGGATCAGACACCACAGTACTACGGCTACAGGCAGTTTTTACTTATATGCCATTGAACACTTTCCCCTTGCTTTACTGTGGTATGATAAATAAAATTGCATGTGTTTAATGTACATAGAAATTATAAAATTATCATTACAGTCAAGCTACAGTATCCATTACTTTACCTACTTATGATTTTTTTGTGTCTTGAGAACTCTTTACATCTACTGTCTTAACTAATTTTCAGTATATAATGCATTAACTATTGTTGCCATGCTGCACGTTAGGTCTCTAGAACTTATTTACCTTATAACTGAAAATTAATACTCTTTGACCATCTATCTCTCCTCCTCCCACATGTCCAGCCTCAGCTGACCACCATTCTACCCTTTGTTTCTATGTGTTGGGCTTATGTTATTTAAATCCCACATGTATGTGAGATCCTACCAAATTTGTCTATGTATGGCTGATTCAATTTTGCATAATGTCTTCCACATTCACCTATATTTTTGCAAATGGTAGAATTTCCTTCTTTTTAAGGGCTGAATTAGTATTCTATTGTGTACATATACCATAGTCCTCCCCATCTCAGACAAGTTTTATTGTTTTTATGTACAGGAAACCCAACAGTTCACCTAACCCAGTTTAATATCAAGTTTTTTAGGCTTTGCCTTTTCTAGCTTGGTAATATGAGCCATAGATTGTGGAGTTTAAGAATAATTGGAGCTGGTCAAAAAGAGGAACACCACATGTTCTCACTCATATGTGGGAGCTGAATCAAAATTATAGGAAGGAAAAAATCCTATACAAAGGTCGGATCATAATAAAAGAAAAAAAAAGCTAAGAATGGTATTATTATAGATGGTATAGAAAATGCATGTACTAGTACCAGTTCTGACAAGGTAAAAAGAAAGTTCACTGCAGGAAAAGTTTTTATCTTAAACAGAACTGGAACCCAAGGATATATAGAAAAATATTACCATAAAAAGACAAGTAAATGGTAGAGAAGTCTTTGATGGGGTGGGATGGGAGGGGAGGAAGCATACAAGAGGGTAAGGAGGAACCTATATGAATAATGTACAACAAAATGTATATGTGGAAATGTCACAATGAAAAGCATGTCAGAATGAATCACATTAAGGTGTACATTAAAAATTTTCAATAAAAAAAGAATAATTGGAGGTGGGTTCTGTGGTTGTTGTTGTTGTTAGGTGCCGTTGAGTCGGTATCCGACTCATAGCGACCCTCATAGGGTTTTCAATGGCTGACTGTTCGGGATTGCCTTGGGAGTGGATTGCCAGGTCCTTCTCCCATTTTTGCGGTGCTGGGAATTGAACTCAGGACCTCAGAGACTGCAGCGCAGCGCTCTACCAACTGAGCTAAATCCCAGCCCTGGGTTCTGTGGTACATATGTGTAATCACAGTACTCAGGAGGCTGAGGCAGGAGGATTTTAAGTTGCAGGTCAGAAGTAACCCGCACAACTTAGCGACATCCTATCTCAAAATAAAAAACAAAAAAGGGACTGAAGTGTAGCCCCCTAGCATTTGCCTAGCATACATGAAACCCAGGGTTCAACTCTTCATTACTGAAAAGTAAAACAAATCAAAACAAAACAACCACAAAAACCCAAGTGATTGAGATTCATTTTAAAATGTCTGTTAAAGGTACCTGATCATGGACTTTCCACTGTGGAAGGGTTTGATTGCTGATTCAATCTCCTTACTTATTATTAGACTATTCAGATTTTATAGTTCTTCATTAACCCATTTTGGTACATCATATATTTCTAGGAATATATACATTTCTGGGTTATCCAATTTGTTGGCATATACATTTTCATAGTAGTCTCATCCTTTATATTCCTTTTGCATCAGCTGTAGTGGTTTCTCTTTCACTTATAGTTTTACATATTTATGTCTTCTCTGCTTTTTCTTAGTATTCTTATGGATCTGAAGTAGATATTAAAATATTCTTTGTGCATGCTTCCAAGCTCAGAATTCTTCTTACTTCTCTACTCCCAAATGCTATTTGCTTCAGAAAGATAAATACTGGGTCACAGATTCTTCAAATTAGGAATATTATTTCTGCTCTTGTAGAAAGTTGGAAATTATTTTTAGTTTTGTGGGAAGAAACCCTCAATAGACAATAACTGGAATGCCTTTTATAGCCCAATGAGTACTCCAAGTGTGGTCTCTGGGCTAGCAGTATCAGCATCACGTGGGAGCTGTTTAGAAGTGAAGATTCCAGCTACAAACCAAACCTACTGAATCAGAATCCACACTTTAATAAGACCTTTCCATGATTTTATGCCTTTAATATTTAAGAAACAGGGATACTAAAAGTTGTCTAACCAGTCTTTGAATAGCAAGACTTTAGAATTTCTTGCTTGTGGAAATTATTTGAATTATACTTTCTATTTAGGGTTGCTAACTTTCTACCACAGGAATAGACCGTAAGATCACCTTAATTATCATTTTTGCATTGCCTTATATAAGAATTTCTAGAACTTCCATGTATATGAGTACATGAACATTGTTTGTTTTTAAAAATGCTTGGTTCCTTCCTTGCGTTCTGATGGTATTAGGTAACCTGAGGCATCTGTATGTTTAACCAGTTCCCCAGATGATTCAATAAGTGCTCAAACATTATAAACCTAACTCTATATGAAGTGTATGTAAACACATCTGCAGTGAAAAATCTACCAATATATTTATGAACAACTTTGTTTAGTCATTATATAACATGACAATAATATGCATTTAATATTTTTCCATATTTTCTACTTTAAAAGTTTTCAATCCAGAGTACAATAAAATGAGGTAATTACCCCAAGAATTCTGAATGAAGTAGACATTATGTAAAAATACTGAGGATATTTTCTGGTAACGGAGCGTAATTTATTTTTGAGATTTTTGAGGAGGAAGTTAGACAATATTTATTGGTACATGTTGTTGCCATAAAACAGCACATCTTGTCAATGACTCACCAAGTACCTCTCACTAACATCCCTTGACCTTTATAGCTCTTCAGACAGAGGAGCCAGGCTAATTTGAAAGATGACAATAATACTTTTGGACTAATTGCTTTTCATGGAGGTATAATTTTATACAATGATTTATACAGATATTAAGCATTCAATTTAATGTTCTTATACAAATTTATATGTCTGAATACTGATGATGCAAATCTATGATACTTCTATTACCTGGTAAGTTTGCTTGTGCCACTTCCCAGGCACCTTCTCTTAGCAAACGCAAACATTACCTGATTTCTAACACTATTGGTTAGTTTTGCCTATTTGGGGATTTTCATATAAGTGGAATCATGCTGTATACATTCTTTTCTGTCTGGCTTCTGTCATTAAATAGAATATTTAAAATTTCTTTGCATTATTTGGTATAACCATATTATATTCATAAATAAAATTTATTCATGTTGTTTAGTAGTTCATTATTGTTATTGTTGAGTATTGTTCCTTTTAATGAATGCATAAAACAACTTCTGTCCATTCTTTTTCCAGCATTTGAGTTTACTTTAGTTTAGGACTATTGCAGGTAAACATTCTTAAAGTATTTTTGTGGACAGGCAGTGTTTTTCTCTAGGTTACATAGTCGGGACTAGGGTTTAGCTCAGTTGGTAGAGTGCTGCTCTGCGCTCTCTGAGACCCTGAGCCTGACCCTGCAGCACCACATAAATGGGAGAAGGACTTGGCAGCCCTCTCCTGATACAATCCCAAAACAATCTTCACTGAAAATCCTATGGATAGCAGAGGAACACTGACATAGTGTCAAGTATGACAAAGTGTCAGGGAGTTTTTCCTTCTGTTGTACTTAGGGTTGCTATGAGTCAGACCCCACTTGATGGCACCTTGTAACAACAGGATACGTACCTAGTGGAAAGAATTACTGGCTATAGTTTATAAGAAAGTAAACCTAATGATTTTCTAATGTGATTACATTAGTATTCAGTTTCACCAACAATATGGAGTTCCAACTTCTCCATACATCTTCATAAACATTTGATATTACTAATCTTTCAGCTAGTTTCATGGGTGTGTAATACAATATATTAATATTAATTGACATTTGTTGATATCTGATATTAACATATGATCCCTTGATGGCTAATGATGGGTACCATTAATGTGCTTATTGGATATTTCTGTATCTTTTTTTGTAATATGTCTGTTGAAAACCTTGTACCCATTTAAAAAATTGGGATTTTTTGAAGAAAAAATTTGTAGGATTTAAAATGTACATATAATATGGATATCAAGCATTTAACATAAGTATTTAATCTGAATATTGGTTTGTACTCTTAGCAGTGTTTCTTGATGAATGGAGATGTTGAATTTTGATGAAATCTTATTACTTTTCAAAAAAATTGCTAATGGTTGTTTTTGTGTCCTAAAAAAATTATTGCCTTATCCAAAGGTCATGAAAATATTTCCTTATGTTCTCTTCTTAGAAGCCATAATAGTTTTACTTTTTATATTTAGATCTATACTCCATTTAATTTTTCTGTATGGAGTGAGGAGGGGACAAGGTTCATTTTATTGTGTGTTTGTTCAGTTGGTCCAGTACCATTTATTGAGAACATTTTCCTAATCAATTATCGTGGTACCTTGTATGAAAATCAATTGATCATGTAAGTATGGGTCTTTTACTGAACTCTGTTATGCTCCATTCAATATGTCTACTTTTATACCAGTGCCATACTTTCTTGATAACTGTAGTTTACCATGTAAATTTTCCAATTTAGTTCTTCTAAATCAAAGTTATTTCTTGAACATTATTTTCTACAAATTTTAGAATAAATTTGCTAATTATTTTTGACATCCATTGAGACTTTAATTGGGAGCATATTGAATCTAGAGATTAACTTGGGATGTTACCAATAGTGAATCTTTTTATTCATGAATATGGAATACTACATTTATTGAGTTTTAAAAATTTCTCTCAACAATATTTCAATTTAGAGTTTCTAGGTTTATGATACATTTCATGCTATTAAAATGTTGTTATATATTTCCTTCAATTTTGTAGCTAATATTATCTATAACACTTAAAAAAGTGTTAACCTCATATCTTATGACCTTGATGAATTCACTTATTTGTTTTACTAGTATTTTGGTAGATTCCAAATAATTTTCTAAGTAATCATGTGTCTGAAAATAATGGAAGTTTTATTTTTTCCTTTATAATGTTTACATCTTTTATTTCTTATTTTTCCTATGACACTGGCTAAGACTCCCTGTACATCTTTAAAATTTATCTTTAACTATCTACTGATTTGGGGGGAGGTACTCAGTATTTTACCACTCAATATGATGCTATCTATAGATTTTCCATGGATGGCGTTCATCAAGTTATGTTGTCCATCTTATTCACTAGATCCTTTAATATACTGGTCACAGCCATTTTCAAACTCTATTTGACACTTTTGTTATTTAGATAATCTCTGAAGTTTCTTACACTGAATGTTTTTCTCCTGATGAGAAATCAATTTTTCTTGCTCCTTTTTATATCTCGGGAGAAACTTCTGATCTTTCTTTCAGCTTGTCAGTGTAGTTTTCAGCTTTTTGGATTGGTGGCACATTCTTTTTTCTCTAATCCTCCCCTTAGTTTTCTGCTTTTAGAGCTCTCTTTCCATGTTGCATCGAAGGACTGGAGTGCCTTGAAGTGGCTTCTCTGAGATCTTTTGCCCTCCACCCCCAGCCTTCAGTGAGGCTCTGCTTTGTGTTTGAGGAAATCTGTGTATTTTTGGGCAGGGGAGGATGGGAGACAGCATCTCTAGGTTCTATACTGTTGCATACATTTTGTGTACTACTCATCTACCCTGAACATTTAGTTGTGGCTCATGGGGAAGAAATGCTAGGTGAGGACATACTCTCTCTCTGGCTTGGGCTCAGGATCCGTCACACTAGCTTTGAGCGATTTCTCTCAAACTATGGCAAATTCCCCCTATCCAGGAGGGTGTCTTTTCTGCCAGAGATGAAAGCATATGTGTATCTCTTCTATCCTATAAGGAGTTAATAACTTCTGAATGTTAGGTTATCTAGGTTTTAAAAAGTCCTTTCTTTTCTTTTGGGGTCTTTTATCATTTATCTGATATCTACTTTTTGTTATGAGTGATGGTATCTTGCAACTTTCCACAGTCTGGCCAGATGCAAAGTCTTTGGGCTGATGTCAAAAAGATATATTAAAGTCATACAACTAGGTATTTATGACTCAAATAAAATAATTCTTAATATTTAAAACTCTTAATAATTATATTGCATTTTCTAAATTAAATTCTATCATTCAGTTTTATCATACAAATATTTTCAGCAGATTCCCTTTGTTTTTTAAAAAGGCAAATCCATATTTAAAAGAATATTTACTACCATTCAGATATTAAAAAGAATGTGAAAAGGTTCAATAGGCTTTATATAGAAGAAATTCTAGTAAGCATTATAAGCAAAGCTCAAACTTTTAGGAAGACTATCTACTTTTCCAAGCCTATAGCCATAGCACTGGGACATCTGATCCCGTTAGATCTTGGAAGCTAAGCAGGGTCAGGCCTGGTTAGTGCTTGGATGGGAGACCACCTGGGAACACCAAGTGCTATAGGCTTGGGAGGACCCAGCAACCCACTCCCAAAAAAACAATCAGCCACTGAAAACCCCATGAATACCAGAGAAGCAGTAACAACACTGTTTCACCTGTTGTACATAGAGATGCTGAGTTGGATACCAACTTGTGGGCACTTAACAACAACAACATATATTTTTCCAAGATAATTATGTGAATTAAAAGATTTATTATGATCTTCCTAAGCCCTGAGTCATTGTCTTCCTGCAGTATTATATTTAAAATTTTGCTATTTTAGATATTAATTTATTTCTAACTCTAGTCATAATGTTAATTTAAATTTAAACATATAATGGCTGAGTATTTTTTACCTAATATCTTTTTTCTTTTTTCTTTTAGGAATCCTCAAACCAAAGTATTAGATTGAAAATGACTATGGCTCACCATATTGCATCTCTCTGGATACTTTTGATCCTGCTTCTCCAGAATTCTATATTAGCTGAAGATGGGGAAATAAGATCAAGTAAGAACTATTTGTATCATCTTTTTGTTATCAACAAATTGATTCCAGAAATCAAATTACGGTAATTCAAGCAGTAGTTTAAGGATCTCATTGTCTTTGATGCTATAATTCTCTAAAATGAATGAATTGCGACATTATACCTTAACTGAGAGAAAAAAATTCCCTCACAGGTAATTTTGAGATAATTCTATGGTAATCGTTTATCCTATTAAGCCATTAGGCTTTGGAACATAGAATCTGATATTCAACCACTACTCAGCTGTGCAATCTGGAGATAAAGCACCTTCCCCATAGATTGGTTATCAGGAATGAATGAGAAAATAATGCATGTACATGGTTTAGCACAGTGACATCTCTGTAAGTGACTATTTTTCTGGCCACCTGCAAGAAAGCTTGCATTAGAGATGGAGAGCTGTGTGAATTGTGATTCTGCTATCCATGCCTTCATTTGTAGATAATGTATTTTTGAAAAAGTTGCTTATGTTCATCTTAAAAGCTCATAAACATAATGCTTTATTATAAATTAAATGTAGTCTCTATAAACAGTTAAATCATATGGTTCAAGCATGTGATTCAACTAGGCTTTAAATTTATTAAAACAGTAATATTTAATGTTTGTATAACCCTCACAGCTTAATCCACCCAAGCACTCTACCAGAGAGGTACCCTTGCTCCTATTTTCCTAAGTGTGAAAAAAGACGTATAAAATTGAAGGGGATTACTTAGTGTCATTCAGCTGGTTAGCGTGATAACTAGTATTTGAACTATGCTTTTGATCTTCAGTCCTGTTCCTTCCCTATAACACCATTCAACTTTCTAGTGAGGAAGAGTCTTGTACTTAGTCTAGTGTTTACAGATGGTAGTACTTGCTTTTGGACCCAGGCTTTTGGCTGACCTTGCAGTTATGAAATACATGCTCTGTGGTTCTGTGACAAGCAGAGGAGTAGGAAGGGCCAAGACAACCCTGAAAGAACTGTAACCACTGACTCAGGTGGGACCCAAACACTGGCAGGTTCAGACAACAATGAATCTCAGTGTGTAGGTAGAGCCAACGTTGAAGAGCTCAGCAAACACAACTTTCCTAGCCTTTTGTTTCTCCACAAAACCTCCCTAAAGCATAGGCTTTTAATCCTGGTCTAGCTTCCAAAACTAACAGTAGAATGGCATTTTCTTAGATTTGTAAATTTGCCTCTGGGCTGAATCCCCTTCCTACTTTCCCTGTCCTAAACTCCACAGGTGTCACCCCGGGAGAGGTTGTTAGAACTGAATCCCTCACACCCTTCTGAGCCCACCACTGCCTGCATTATAGCACCTTAAGAATAATGTCATAGTCCCACAGCTAAATTTTTATGACAAATCCATGTTTTGTCTTTTTTCCCCCATGCTGGTAATTGAAACCAAGGCCTTGTGCCTGCTAGATAAGTGCTCTACCACTGAGATACATCTCCAGCTTGTCATTTTGTTGGTAATGGTTTTGCTTGTTATACATATTCATGTAACAGTCGTGATAATTTTTTTGGGTGACCATATCTCTCCAATTTCTGTGCTGAGAAAATAATCCAAGAAGCAGGAATTTATTAAGGTAAATGTGGCATCAGGATTGGAGGAAGACTCATTAACAACCTGGGTTATACGGATGACACAATTCTGCTTGCTAAAAGTGAAGATGATTTGAATCATTTACTGATGAACTCAAAGAACATAGCTTTCAGTATGGATTGCGACTCACCATCAACAAAACAAAAATCCTTACAACTGGGTCAATATGCAACTTCACAATAAATGGAGAAAAGATTGAGGTTTTGCCCGATTTTGCTTTACTTGGTTCTACAATCAACATCCATGGAAGCAGCATTCAAGAAATCAAAAGATGAATTGCTTTGGGAAAAGATGTGGTAGGAGATATCTTTGAAGTATTGAAAAGTAATGATGTCACATTGAAGACGAACGTGTGCCTGACTAATGTCATGGTATTTTCAGTCTTATCATATGGTTGTGAAAGCTGGACATTGAACAAGGAAGACAGGAAGAATTGATGCTTTTGAATTATGGTGCTGGAGACAAATATTGAATATACCATGGACTGCCAAAAGAAGCAACAGATCTGTCCTAGAAGAAGTACAACCAGAGTGCTCCTTGGAAGCAAGGGTGGCTAGACTGCATCTTTTTTTTTTTTGGATATATTACTTCTTTTTTTTTTTTAATTGGACATTTTTAATGTACAACTTAATGTGATTCATTCTGACATGCTTTTCATTGTGGCATTTACATATATATGCATTTTGATGTACATTATTCATATAGGTGCCCCCTTACCCTCTTGTATGCTCCCCCCCAACCTCCCCATCTAAGTCTTCTCTATCATTTACTTGGTAATATTTTTCTATATGTACTTGAGCTCCAGTTCTGTTTAAGACAGAAATTTTTCCTGTAGCGAACTTTGTTATTATCTTGTCAGAACAATCGTATGCATTTTCTAGACCACTTATATTGACACCATTCTTAGCTTTTTTTTTCCATTTTATTTTGATCCGACCTTTGAATAGGATATTTCCTCCTTATAATTTTGATTCAACTCCCACACATGAGTGAGAACATGTGGTGTCTCTCTTTCTGAGCTTGGGTTCGTTCACTTAAAATAATTCTCTAATTCCATCCATTTTGCTGCAAGTGTCCTTATTTCATTTTTCTTGATTGCTGAGTAGTATTCCGTTGTGTATATGTACCATAGGTTTTTTTATCCATTCTTCTGTTGAAGGGCACTTTGGTTGATTCCATATCCTTGCTATTGTGAAAAGTGCAGCATTGAACATGGAGATGCCGATGTCTCGGTGGTATGATGACCCATCTTCCTTTGGGTAAATTCCCAGTAGTGTTATAGCTGGGTCATACTGTAGATCTATTTTCAGGTTTTAAGATATCGCCATATTGATTTCCACAGTGGCTGGACCAATTTACAGCTCCACCAACAATGTAATAGTGTTCCTTTTTCACCGCAACCTCACCAGCATTTGTTGTTATTTGTTTTATTGATCTTGGCCATTCTTACTGGTGTAAGGTGAAATCTCAGAGTTGTTTTAATTTGCATTTCCCCAATGGCTAGGGATACTGAGCATTTTTTCATGTGTTTCATGGCTTTATGGACCTCTTCATTTGAGAACTGTCTACTCAGTTCCTTTGCCCATTTGTGTATTGGGTTATTTGTTTTTTTGGGAGTTTTTTTTCTTGAGTTCTTTATAAATTCTAGTAATTAGACCTTTATCTGATGTATAAAATGCAAAGATTTATTTCCCATTCCATGGGGGTTTCCTTGACTCTGTTAATTGTTTCTTTTGCTGTGCAGAAGCTTTTTAATTTCATGTGATCCCATTTATCTATTCTTGTTGCAATTTCTTGAGCAATTGGAGTCCTATTAAGGAAATACTTTCCTATGCCTGTATGATGGAGTGTATTGCCTATCTTGCCTTCTATAAGTTTTAAAGTTTCTGGTTTTGTGTTGAGATCTTTTATCCATTTTGAGTTAACTCTCGGGTATATTGAGAGATGCAGATCCACTTTCATTTTTCTGCCTGTGGATGAACATGTTTCACAGCACCACTTGTTGAAAACGCCGTCCTTTTTCCAGTTTACTTGCTTTGCTCCGTTGTCGAAAATCAGGTGGCTATAGGTGTGTTGAGGTATATCTGGGTCTTCTGTTCTGTTCCAGATGTCTTCGGGCCTATTTTTGTGCCAGTACCAAGCTGTTTTTGCAAGCACTGCCCTGTAGTATAGTTTCAAGTCAGGGGTTGTGATTCCACAAGCATTAGATTAGCAGCTTAAAAGTGTTTTAGCTATCCGTGGTCTTTTGTGGTTTCATATGATTTTTTGGATAATTTTTTCTATTTCTGTAAAGTCAGTCAGTGGAATTTTAATGGGTATTGCATTAAATCTATACATTGCTTTGGGTAGGATGGCCATTTTTACTATATTAATTCTCCCTATCAGGAGCAGGGGAGGTCTTTTCATTTTTCAGTGTCCTCTGCTATTTCTTTCTTTAATGTTTTGAAATTTTCCTTGTAGAGATCTGAAGTGTCTTTGGTTATATTGATTCCAAGGTATTTAATTTTCTGGTGGGTTATCATGAATGGTAGTTTTCCTAAAGTTTCCTTCTCTTCCTGTTTGGAATTGGTGTAAAGAAAATCTATTGATTTTTGTGTGTTAATTTTGTAGCCTGCAACTTTGCTGAAGGCGTTAATTAGATCCAGAAGATTTCTGGTTGAGGTTTTGGGGTTTTTCAAGTACAAGATCATATCATCTGCAAATAAGGATAATTTGACCTCTTCCTTGCCAATCTGTGTCCCTTTGATTTTTTTCTCTTGTCTGATTGCCCTGGCCAGGACTTCAATTACTATGTTAAATAGAATAGGAGAGAGAGGGCATACTTGTCTTCTTCCAGATCTAAGAGGAAATGGTTTCAGTTTTGATCCATTTAATATAATGTTGGCTGTAGGTTTGTCATAAATGGCTTTTATGAAATTAAGGTATTTGCCTATTATACCTATCTTCTCCAGCGTTTTTATCATGAAAAGGTGTTGAACTTTGTTGAAGACCTTTTCGGAATCCATTGAGATAATCATGTGGTTTTTGTTTGCCAGTTTCTTGATATGCTGGATTACATTAATTGATTTCCATATGTTAAACCAGCCTTGCATCTGTGGTATAAATCCCACTTGGTCATGGTGGATAATCTTTTTTATATGCTGCTGGATTCTGTTTGCCAGAATTTTATTAAGTATTTTTGCATCTAGATTCATAAGGGAGATGGGTCTATAATTCTCTATCTTAGATGAATCTTTTCCTGGTTTAGGTATCAGGGTGATGGTAGCTTCGTAGAATGAATTTGGGAGTGTTCCCTCCTTTTCTATTTTTTGGGATAATTTGAGGAAGACAGGTATTATATCTTCTTTAAGAGTTTGGTAAAATTCTGCTGTGAATCCATCAGGACCTAGGCTCTTCTTTGTTGGGAGACTTTTAATTACCTTTTCTATTTCCATATATGTAATGGGCTTGTTTAAGTCAGTTATGTCTTCTGGGGTTAGCTTTGGTAGGTCATACGTGTTAATAAATTTGTCCATTTCTTCTGCATTTTCATATTTTTGAAATACAGTCTCTCATAGTAATCCCTGACAATTTTCTGTATTTTGTTGGAGTCGGTGGTTATGGATCCATTGTCTTTCATAATCCGTACTATGTTGGATTTTTCCTTTTTCTTTTTGATGAGGTTAGCCAGAGGAGTGTCTATTTTATTAATCTTTTCAAAGAACCAGCTCTTAGTCTTATTAATTTTTTGAATTATCTCTTTGGATTCTAATTGAGATATTTCTCCCTTTATTTTTGTAATTTCCTTTTGGGTGTTCTTTTTAGACTTGATTTTTTGTTGGTTTTCTAGTGTCTTAAGATGCATCATTAGGTCATTTATTTGGCTCATCTTTATTTTATTGATGAAGGCACTTAATGCTATAAACTTCCTTCTTAAAACTGCCTTTGCTGTATCCCATATGTTTTGGGATGATGTGTTCTCATCATCACTTAATTGTAGGAATTTTTTGAATTCCAATTTGATTTCATCAACAATCCATGGGTCATTCAGCAGTGTATTATCCAGTCTCCATGAGTTTGTAAAGTTTCTGGAATTACTCTTGCTCTTGAGCTCCAGTTTTATCCCATTGTGATCTAATAAGGAACAGGGGATAATTTCTACTTTTTTGTATTTGTTGAGGGAGTTCTTATGAACTAGCATATGAACTATCTTAGAAAACGTTCCATGTCGAAATGAAAAGGATGTGTATTCCTCATCATGTGGATGAAATATTCTGTATATATCTGTGAGTTCCAACTGGTTTAGGGTGGAGTTTAGATTTGACGTTTCCCTGTTGATTTTTCATTTTGATGACCTTTCTCTTGATAAAAGTGGGGTATTGAATTCTCCCATCATTATTGATTCTGGTCCAATAAAGTTCTTTATATTCCATAAAGTTTGTCTTATAAAGCTAGGTGCCCCTATGTTTGGGGCATAAATATTAAGGAGCATTATTGATTCTTGATCGATTGTTCTTTGTATTAAATGTAATGTCCTCCTTTGTCTCTTCTAATTAGTTTTGCATTGAAATTTAATCTATCTGAAATTAGTATTGCAACACCTGCTTTCTTTTGTTCCCCCCCTGCTAGGTATACATTTTTCCAGCCCTTAACTGTCAGTTTATTCCAGTCTTTGTGAGTTAGATGAGTTTCTTGAATACCACAGATTGATGGTTTGTGTTTTTTCATCCAGTTAGCCAACCTCTGTCTCTTAATTGGCAAGTTAAGACCATTTACATTAATAGTGATTATTGAGTAGCATTTATTGTTATATACCCAATCATTACCTGTTACTGATTTACGAATCATGTTTGCTTTGGTCCTTTCTTGGATTGTACTCATTTCAGCTTACCAGTTCTTTGTGTTCCTTTATAGAGTTGTCTTAACTCTCCTGGATATGGTAGTTGATTTATAATCCTCTGTAGTGCTGGTTTGGTGGTTGCATATTGTTTAAAAGCATCAATGTCATTAAATGTCTTATAATCCTCATCTATTTTCAAAGATAATTTTGCTGGATATATTAGTCTTGGCTGGAGATTGTTTTTTTTTTTTTTTTTAGGATTTGAATCACCTGTGTCCATTCCTTTCTAGCTTTCAATGTTGATATGGGGAAGTCTGCAGTAATTTTAATAGGTTTTGTTTTATAAGTAATAAGGGGTTTATGTCTTGTTGCTTGCAGGATAGCTTCCCTGGTCTCTAATGACAGCATGCGAGTGATGATGTGTCTTGAGGATGATCTACTTAAGTCGGCCTTCAAAGGAGTCCTGAATGTCTCAGTGGTGTATATATCCATTTCCTGTACTATCTTTGGGAAGTTTTCCTTGAGGATATCATTTACTAGATATTGAAGGCCTCCAGTGGATCTTTCTTCTCCTTCAGGGATGCCCTGAATTCTTAAGTTTCGGTTTTTCATTCTATCTGAGTTCTCCTGGAAATCTTTGTAAAATACCTTTATCTTTGATTCCATTTCTGACTGTTTGTATTTAAGTTCATTTATGCCATCTTCAGAATTGGAATCCTCAGCTCAGATTCATCCAGTCTCGATGAAAAGGATTCTTTAGCCGAGTTCAATTCAGTTAACTTGGATTGAGTTTCAAGGAGAGTTGCTTGGTTTTTCCTTATCATTTCTATCTGGGATGATAGAACAGATTCCAAGTGAGATATCTTCTTTTTAAGGTTTTCCAGGGTGCTTGCAGTATTCTTTTTCATTTCTCTTAGCATGTTTTTAACCATGACTCTGAATTCTGAATCAGAGATCTAAGAATTGAGAGTGCTTGGAGTTATTTGTTGGGGGCCTTTGCTCTGTGGGGCCTTCAGATCCATCCTGCCCCTTTGTGTTTTTTGGAGGTTTGCTTTGTTTTCCCATAATATGTTCTGGAAAGTAGAATTCGTCTCTCCTGAGTGCGCAGAACTTCTCCCTCTGTTATTCCTTTGAGATTGTGTGGTGCTGAATCCCTGGTGCTTATTTGAGCTTATAAGCTGGGTATATTCTTGGCTTTTTGGTCTGTGTGGTTCTCTCTTTAGTCCACCAGCCCAACTCCAGAGGGCCTAGGGGTTAGGGAGGCAATAGATTTTGTTTCTCTTCTGTGGGGTGAGAAAGGGGGGTGATCTGGTGACAGAAGAGGGGGAAAGAGGAGGTAGAGGACAGAGGCTAATGGAAATAACTATTGAAATTAAAATTAAGGTTAAGACTTAAGGGTAAAATAATTAAAACAAAGACACATATATAGCTTAAGAAAAAGAGAAGGAGAATAGTAAAGGGGAAGACAGTAAAAGAAGAAAGGAAGAAAAATAGAAATGAAAAAGAAAAAAAATAACCTCATGCATATACTCTCCCACACACATATAAATCACTTGTAGTCATGTGTGGTGGTGTATGCCTGCAATCCCAATGTCTTGGGGGGCAGAGGCAAGAGGATGGCAAGCCTGAGATCAAAGGCAGTTTGTGCAATCCAGCGAGACCCTGTATCAAAAAGTAAAAAATATGGCCTGGGGGCACAGCGCAGTGGTCCAGCACCTAGAAAGCAAGCTGGCACAAGACCCTGGGTTCACACCCCCGTACAAAACAACAACAACAACAACACAACAACAACAACAACAACCACAACAACAAAAATGTCACACATACACACTCCCACACACATATAAAAACTCTTGTACTCAGGTGCGGTGGTGTACACCTGTAATCCCAGCATCTTGGGGGGTGGAGGCAGGAGAATCGCAAGCCTGAGATCGATCAGAGGCAGTTTGTGCAACCCAGCAAGACCCTGTCTCAAAAAGTAAAAAATATGGGCTGGGGGCACAGCGCGGCGGTCCAGCACCTACAAAGCAAACAGGTGCAAGACCCTGGGTTCAAACCCCCATACAAAAAAAAAAGCACTTGTATATTCTTGCAGGTGGAATCTGCACTGTGGACACCCAGTTCCACCGGGTGAAGTCGATACTGCAGGAAGCAGTGCTCCCTACAGAACTCAGGGTGGCAGTGTTTTCACACAATCTACAGGAGCAGGATGTCTTAGTCTATAGAGATTTGCCAGATTATGTAGGAAATGATGAACTGCCCCACAATGTCCTGGGTTTAAGTGGGACACTGAGTGCCCAAAGAGATGGTTCCACAAAATATTCCGTGTCTATTGTATTGTTTGAGAGGCAGTGGAACCTGTGGGGTCCTCCCTGGATTTCTCCCTGTCCCACATAGTTCAGGTGCCAATTCCCCAAATCAGAGATTTCTGGCCCAAAGCCGATAGCATGGAGGGAATATGGCTACTATTGTGGATTTTTTTATTGCAGGGCTTTCCGCCCACTTGGGAGACCACTTGGGACGACCGAATCCTCTTGTGGGCGGGATGACATCCAACTCCCCTGGAGGGAATCTGTAGCAGGTCTGTCCATGCACAGCGATTGTGCTCGAAACTGCTCTTATTGTGTCTAATTGTCCCGCGAGGCTCTGCCAAAAAGGAGCACTCTGTCCGGGTGGGGCTCAGCCGCCTCCGCAGACCCTACCTTTCTCCACAGTACAGTGGGATGACTTAGGATCCCCTCTGATGTGTCTGAGATCCAGGTGTATGTGTGCCTGTATGTCTGTGGAGATTGTGTCTGCACCACTGTCCTGCCACAACAGGACGGAGGGAGACACATTTCAGCTCTGGACATGTACCGCTGGCACCGGTTTCCCAGTTCACTCCGAGATTACTCCCCATACCCTCGCCTCTCTACTCTCGTGGATCTGATTCCTATTTTCTCACGTGAGGGACCTACAATAGCCCAGCATCTCAGGCAGCAGGACATATGCTGCTAAAGATGGCGATTCCGTGTGCCACCTCAAACTGACTCACCGAAACTTGTAGTTTGTGTCCCGTGGGCAGGGTGACAGTTTGTTGTCAATGTTGCACTCCGTGTTAGGTCTGGCTCCCATGGGTGTGTGTGCAAAGTCCCCTCCCAGTCTCCGGGATTCTATCCCACCATTTGCGTGACAGTGAAATGGCAGAATGTTGGTCCCACTATTGACCTCTGTGTAGCGCCTCCAAAGCCAAGTGCTCGATTTCAGTGTTCATCCAGTTTCATCCTCTATCTCCCAATCTAAACTATCACTGTTTCTATCTATTCAATGTGAGTTCTAAACCCCTAATCGAGGCTTCCCTTTACTCTTGGACAGAAGGTGCGTGTTATCTGTCCGCCATCTTGCCGGAAGTCCCGCTAGACTGCATCTTACGTATTTTGGACATATAGTCAGGAGGGACCAATCCCAAGAAGGACATCATGCTTGGGAGAGTGGCAGGTCATCATCATCATCAACAACAACATCAACAACAAAGCAAAAAGCAAAAAAAAAAAAAAAAAAAAAGGAAAACCCTCCAGTAGGTGGATTGACCTAGTGTCTGCAACAATGGGCTTAAACATAAATAAGATCATGTGCCTGGCACAGAATTGGGGAGTGTTTCTTTCTTTCTGCTTTACATAGGATCGCTAAGAGTCAGACCCAACTAGATGGCACCTAACAACAACATTTGCAAATATATACATAAAATAAATTATTTTAACTTTAAATTGAGCATCTGATCACTACTTAAGAGATACCATTAATATGAGTAAAAACAAAAACTTAAAACTTGCTATCACACTACTTTGACTCTCCGCCTCATCTTTTTCCAACTCGTCATTTCCAGGCATATGACTTTCCCCATGCTAAATGTATATGTGCTAAATGTAAACAAAGAATGAACATAAAATTATCTATCATGGGCCATAAACAATATTAGCTATTTTTTGTGGCATTGTGTATAAATATGGCTGTCCTTACTCATGCAGTCTGTTGGCCATTCCCAACTGTTGGGTTTACCCAAATAAACCAGTTTGTCTTTTAGTTTCTGTCTGCCTCTCATCTCTGGATAGTTTCATTTGCTGTTCTCTTTGATTAGAATATCCCCTTCTTTACTTGATTAAAACACTGAGGTCTCAGATTGTCTATCAATCAGCTTTCCCCATAAAACCTTTCCTGATCTAGGTTGCCGGTCCCTCTTAACCATCGTCATAATACTTTGTACATTATTGAATTGGTCAGTTATCAGCCTTATTAGACTCTGAGCATTTTGAGAAATCTTATGTGTCTTTGAACCCTGTATCTAGAATGATACTAGGCACAGAGTAGGCCTCCAATATACATATACTAAGAGAATGAAATTGTTAGAAGCTTGCTCTCTATACTTCAGAGAATTAAGATTTTTTTCTTTTTCTTTACTCAACTGCTTATAATTTGTGTAGGTGTAACTTACAGAAAAGAAAATATTCTTTTCCCAATAGAAATGTAAATGTGCTGACTACCTGTTTTTCCTGATGATCTCAAAACAAGAATATTTACAGAGAAAGAAATAGCTTTCTACCTTTGAATATAGATTCATTTAACACAGGCTGAAGTTTTACTATACTATTAGCTGAAGATGAGAGGTCAGAATGTAATCTTACATGTAGTAGAAAAGGTGATCTTGTTTAACATTTGTCAACTTTATTGGTAAGAAATTTTATTGGCTAGCTGAGTCTTGGATTTGGCAGAAAATTTGTTTTAATTTCTTTCTCCTTATTCATTAGTTTATATTTTTAGAAATGTTTTGGTTTAGCATTCAACTTGACCTATTTCACTGATTACTTAAAATAAGCAAAGACGTTCTTGTGGAACTGAAGATCCATGTTGAAACCTCCCACTTTGTGTTTTTCATATGGCAAATGCCTTCTGATGCTTTTCTTTTCTACTTAGGTTGCCGTACTGCTCCGACAGATTTAGTTTTCATCTTAGATGGCTCCTACAGCGTTGGCCCAGAAAACTTTGAAATAGTGAAAAAGTGGCTCGTCAATATCACGAAAAACTTTGACATAGGACCAAAGTTCATTCAAGTTGGAGTGGTCCAGTATAGCGACTACCCAGTGCTGGAGATTCCCCTTGGAAGCTACGATTCAGGAGAGAATTTGGTAGCAGCAGTGGGCTCCATACACTACTTAGGAGGAAACACGAGGACGGGAAAGGCTATCCAGTTTGCACTTGATTACCTTTTTGCCAAATCCTCACGATTTCTGACTAAGATAGCAGTGGTGCTGACAGATGGAAAGTCCCAAGACGAAGTCAAGGATGCAGCAGAAGCAGCGAGAGACAACAAAATAACATTATTTGCCATTGGTGTCGGTTCAGAAACCGAAGATGCAGAACTTAGAACTATTGCCAACAAACCTTCATCTACTTATGTTTTTTATGTGGAAGATTATATTGCAATATCCAAGATAAGGGAAGTGATGAAGCAGAAACTTTGCGAAGGTAAGCCTTCCTATAATTTGGAAATAATTAATAATTGCAGTTTCTTACAGTTTGGTATAACCTATTTATTAACACTGCTATAGTTATATTTGGGCTGGGGTTTAGATCAGTTGGTAGAGTGCTTGCTCCATGAACTCTGAGGCCTGGATTCAAACCCCAGCACTGCAAAAATGGGAGAAGGACCCAGCAGCCCACTCCTGAAACAATCAGCCATTGAAAACCCTGCAGACAGCAGAAAAGCACTGACAGATATAGCGCCTCTTTTGTTCTGTCTTACATAGGGTCACTATGAGTCAGATCCCACTCAATGGCACCTAACAACAACAACAGTTATATTTAATATTAAATTATTTATGATATTAGAATTGAGGTAAGCACAAATTTTTGTGTTATATTTATTCTGGATAATTTTTTTTTCTAGAAACCAATACTTTCTTATAAAATCTAAAAATTTCTATGATATTTTGTTACATTCATTTTTCCTTTTGATTAGAATACTTCCATTATGGTGATAGTAGAAAATAGAGACAAAAATATATAAACCATATATAATTATATAACTCCTACTAATGAATTTTTCTTTCTTTCTTTCTTTCTTTTTTTTTTTTTTGGTACTGGGGGTTGAACCCAGGGCCTCCGCTTGCATGCTCTGCAAGTGCTGGACCACTGAACTGCAACCCCAGCCCATTTTTTTACTTTTTTGAGACAGGGTCTCGCTAAGGTACACACACCGCCTCTGGTCTCGAACTTGTGATCCTTCTGCCTCTGCCTCCTGAGCCACTGGGATTACAGGCGTGGGCCACCATGCCCGGCTCTTTTTTTGTATTTTTCATCTCAATCTTTTTCTTTTCTTTTTTCCCTTAATATGTCTCAGAGTTTATCCATCTGACTAAATCAGGATACTATTGTATATGTTATTTCAATACATTAGATTTATATTATATAGTCTATTGTGTACATAATTTTTACATTTTCTTAACATAACATCTCATATGTTAATTTTTAAAATAATTTGTCAGTTTTTACATATGTATCTTATTTCCACAATTTGTTTATATAAATAATAGTGAATATTTTTATATGTAATTCTGAATGAAAATTTCTCTTTTTTTGTTTTTAGGAAAAAAGATCACATTACTGACATTTAAAAAATATGGGGAAATGTTAAACATTACATTTAAGAAACACTTAAATTCCTCAAGGAACATTTGAAAATAAAGTATTTCACAGCATATTATGTTTAGATCATTCCATACAACTAAACTTCATGTTTATGATAACTACATAGTGTGAGAAAGTTCCACTTTTTGGTAAACATTAATCCTGTTAGGGCATGGACATGCTTATGTTTGGATTATTTGGAAGAGAATTATTTTTTCATGCATTTTATTTTTAATATTATAGGCCTTTAATATGCCATATACTTAAGAAGTAGTATTACTATAACATGAAAAGGCTTTTTATTTTTCACTTTAATTACAAGATCCCAAAACCAGATTGGTTCACATTTGATGGAAAAATTCCTATATGTCTGTGGGTTAGGAAAAAAATATGCCATTAATTGTATTTTCTTCATATTTGTTTGGTGGAAATAGTAGAGAAAAACACTTAGATGTTAAACTTAATTTAAAAAGTACAGAAAATTAAGCATTTTGTTTAATCAACCATCAAACTTTAAAGAGTACCCCTGAAACAAGTATGAATAGGCACCCCCATGTTTTTAATGGTCTCTAATAGTAATGTTGCCTGTAGCGGTACCCCTGTGGTGGCTAATCCCGTCATATCTCAGAAGCTAAGCAGGGTCAGGCCTGGTTAGTACTTGGATGGGAGACCTCCTGGGAACACCATGTGCAGTAGGCTTGGGAGAAGGATCTGGCAACCCACTCTCAAAAAACAATTTGCCATTGAAAACCCTATGAATAGCAGAGAAGCACTAACAATACTATTTCTCCTGTTGCATGTAGGGTGGCTATGAGTTGGACACCGACTCAATAGCACCTAACAACAACAACAACAGTAACATTGGGCTGGAATGTTCTGAACAGGCCAGAAGAATTAAGTTTTTTAATAGATTGTCAGATTAGTTCAATTTTTTAATTTTGAAGCCAAGCGTATTTCATTAGCAAAATAGACTTTTCTTGAGATATTTCAGTTACTCAGTTTTTATTCTGAAGTATAAACTTTAGTTATCTAAAATAGACCTGTTTGATTTTTACTTTAGAGATTTTTTCTGTAGATACATATTTGGTAAAAGCATTCTTTTTAAAAAAACATCTAATAACACATGACCCTGCAGCTGTAGATCTGTGGCAGCTGATCCCGTCAGATCTTGGAAGCTAAGCAGATTTGGGCCTGGTCAGTTCTTGGATGGGAGACCACCGGGACACCAAGTGCTGTAGGCTTGGGAGACGAACCCAGAAACCCACTCCCAAAAATCAATCTGCCATTGAAAACCTTATGAACAGCAGAGAAGCACTGACAATAGTGTTTCGCCTGTTGTACATAGGGTCGCTATGAGTCAGATACCAACTCCACGGCACCTAACAACAACAATTACACATGAAAGAGTAGCTGTGCTTTAAAGGAATAAAAGCTCTTTCTGCTAAAATATACAATCTAAAAAAATGAAAATTAAAACCTTGGCAAATATTACTCTCAAAAAAAGAATGTAAGCAATGTCTGTGTCTATCCAGTTTATATGTATACTGAAAAACAATCATCTTTTAAAATATAGCTTTTGAGCTGGACACCATGGTGCATGCTTATAGTTCCAGCTACTCTGGAGGCTGATGTAGGAGGACTACAAGTTTGAAGCCAGAGGAAGCCTGTGCAACTTAGCAAGACCTTGTTTCAAAAAATATAAAATTGGGACTGGCGGTGCAACTCTGTTGTAGAGTGCTTGCTTAGCATGCATAAGGCCCTGTGTTCTAACCCTACTACTGAAAAAATGTCATTTTTGAAGTGATTCTTATGGAATATATGGGATTTTTGGCACTTGACTTTTTATACCATATTGTTGTTGTTAGGTACCATCAAGTCATATCCAACTCATAGCGACCCTCATAGGGTTTTCAATGGCTGATTGTTTTGGGATTGCCTTTGGAGTGGATTGCCATGTCCTTCTCCCATTTTTGTGGTGCTGGTAATCAAACCTGGGACCTCAGAGACTGCAGAGTGGTGCTCTACCAACTGAACTAAATGACTAATAGACTAAATTAATGCATTGTCCTACAGAAATTGAAATAATATCTGTATTTGAATCATTTGAACAAATCCACATGCTTTTTTTGACAAATACTTAAGTTTTTCTATTTCTTGGGAATACAATTATCTCTTTGAAATCCCATCTTTAATTCTTTTTGATAAATATCCAGAAGTTGGATTTCTGTATTATGTGGTAGTTCTATTTGAAGGGTTTTTTTTTTAGAAACTTTCATATTGTTTTCCATAGCAGTTGTACCATTTTACATTTTCACCAACAATGTATAAGAGTTTCAATTTCTCAGCATCCTTATCAACACTTGTTATTTTCTGCTTCTTTTTTTCCTCTGATAATTGCCATCCTACCCTATATGAGCTGTTACCTCATTGTAGTTTCCATTTCATATCCCTCATGATTTATGATGTTGAGCATCTTCTATACCTGTAGGCCATTTTTATATGTCTCCTTTGATAAAACATACAAATCCTTTGCCCATTTTCAACAGAGTTTTTAAAATATTAAGTTGTAGGAACTCATTTGTTTTGGTTATTAACTAATTATGAGAGATATAGTTAGCAAATATTTTTCACATTCTATGTTTCCTTTTCACCCTTTCGGTTGCTTCTTTTGCTGCCCACAGCTTTTTGGTTTGGTAGAATTGCATTTTGTCTGTTTTTGCTGCTGCGCCTGTGCTTTTGGTGCCTGTCCAAAAACCCAAGACTAGTGTTGTAAAGCCTGCAGCTATACCACTGTGGCATCCAATCCTATGAGCTCTCGGAAGCTAAGCAGGGTCGGACTTGGTTAGTACTTGGGTGGGAGACTGCCTGGGAACACCAGGTGCTGTTGGTTTGGGAAAAAGACCCAGCAACCCACTCCCCCCTGACAAAACAACAACAACAACAACAACAACAACAACAACAAAAACAGCTTTTGAAAACCCTGTGAATAGCAAAGAAGCACTAACAATACTATTTCGCCTATTGTATGTAGGGTCACTATGAGTCAGACACTGACTCGATGGCACCTAACAACAACAACAGTGTTGTGAAGCTATTCTTTGTTTTTGTCTAAGAGTTTTATAGTTCTGGTCTTATGTCTATCCACATCTTTAACATTTTTTAAGTTGATTTTTGTGGGATGGTACAAGATAATTGTTCAATTTCATTGTTTTGTACATGGATAGGTAGGTTTCCCAGTACCATTGGTTGAAGAGTCTTTTCTTTCCTCATTGTGTAGTCTTGGCATCCTTGTCAAAAATCATTTAGAGGTGTGTGTGTGTGTGTGTGTGTGTGTGTGTGTGTGTGTGTGTGTGTGTGTTTCTGGGATCTCTGTTCTATTGATCTTTATATTTGTCCACATGAATTTTACTACTTTCTTCTATTTCTGTACAGAATGCCATTAAGGTTCTAATACTGATTGCATTGAATATGCAGATAGCTTTGGGTAGCATAAACATTTTAACAATATTTAATTTTTTAATTCATGAATGTGGGGTTGATCCATTTATTTGTTTTCTTATTTTTTTTTAGCAATCTTTTATATTTTTCGATATATAAGTTGTTGGCTTCTTTGGTTAAATATTTTTTGATGCTATCACTAATGGGATTGCTTTCTTAATTTCTTTTCTAAACTATTTGCTGGTAGCATAAAAAAATACAACTGATTTTTTATCAGTGTATATTAATTGTACAAAACAATGAATTTCATTGTGACATTTTTGTACATGCATATCATGAACTTTGATCATATTCCCCTCATATTTTGCTCCACCTTGTCCTCTCTCCCCTTGGTCCCTCTGGACCTTTTCCTTTTCCCAAATAGTCCCCCTTCTTTTTTCATGTACTTTTCTGAAAAAAGTCTAAATTCCACATATGAGGGAAAATGTGATACTTGTCTTTCTGAATCTGCCTTATTTTGATTATTATGATGGTCTTCAGTTCCATCCATTTTCATGCAAACATGACTATGTCCCTCTTTATGGATGAATAATATTCCAATATGTGTAAGTACTATATCTTCTTTATCCCTTCATCCATGGATAGGCACCTAGGTTGATTCCAAAGCTTGGCTGTTGTGAATCATGTCATGATAAATATGGGTATGCAGGTATCTCTATTGTATGTTGACTTTGATTCCTTTGGATGTACATCCACGTGTGGTGTAATTACATCATATGGTATACAACTGATTTTTGTATATTTTCTTCTTTTAATAATTTGGTATCTTTGCTAACTGTATTTGCTGTAACAGTTTTTTGCTCCAACAGTGTATGTATGGTATCTTTGGGGTTTGATTTTTTTATGATATTTTAATTGTATAAATAAGAGGTATATGTGAGGATCTAATACATGTATGCAAGGTGTAATGGTCAGATTAGAGTAATTAGCATTTCTATCTCCTTAAATATTAAAAAAATTTAACATGTAATAAATGTACTTATTTATAGGATACAATGCAGTAATTCAATACATGTATACAGTGTGTATTGCACAAATCAGAATAACTAATATTTCCATCTCCATTTATTTTGTGTTTGGAGCCATTGAGCTCTTCTCCTCTAGTTAGTTGTAAAATATATAATAGGTTGTTATGAACTATATTTCTCCATTATGTTGTAGAAAGAATATTAGAACTTATTCTATCTAAATGTGTTTGGCACCCGATATTCAACCTCTTTGTCCTCCCTTGTCTTCACCCTTCCTAACCTTCAGTAATCACTTATTACACTTCCAATCTACTTTTTAGAATATTTTCATATGAAAAGAACATGTCATTTTGTTTGCCTGGCTTATTTTGCTTAACACAATGTACACTATGTCCATCTATTTTGTTTTAATGACTACATAATATTGTATGTATATTGTTTGTATATATTATATCTATATACCCATCAGTGGATGAATACAAAATAAAAAATATATAAAGAAATATAAAACACTGCATTTTCTTTATGTATTCATCTACTTATGGGCACCTTGATGGAGTCCATACCTTACTTATTAAACCAGCAACAAACATGGGCACTCAGGTGTTTCTTTGATACACTGATGTCATTTCATTTGGCTATATCATACTTAAAATTGAAATAGCCAGATCATATGGTAGCTTTAATTTTAGATTTTTCTACATGTAAGATCATATTACCTGCAAACATATAAGTTTACTTTTTCCTTTTTCAATTCAGATACCTTTTATTTATTTTACTTGTACCTGATGGCTCTGAATAGTACTATTTTAAATAGAAGTAGTAAGACTGGATGTTCTTTTCCTGTTCCAAACCTTAGAGGAAAAGTTTGAAGTTTTTCACCATGAGTGTGATGTTAGCTATGGACTTTTCATGAATAGCCTTTAGTATGTTGAGATACATTCCTTATACACCTAATTTATTGAGATTCTGTATCATAAAAGGATGTTGAACTTTGTCAAATGCTTTTACAGTATTTAGTTACTTACATATTTTTATTCCTCACATTGATTTTCATATGTTGAATCATCCTTGCATCCTGAGGATTAATTTCGCTTGATCATAGTGTCTGATCCTTTTCATGTCCTACTGAATTCAGTTTATTACATGGACTTTTCAGTTTATTACATGGATTTTTAAATCTATATTCATTAGTGATATTTACTTGTGGTTTCCCTTCCCTTCCCTTCCTTTCCCTTCCCTTTTCTTTTCCTTTCCTTTCTCTTCCCCTTTCCCCTCCTTCCTCTTTCACCTTCCTCCCCCTCCTCTTTCTTTTGTGCAGTATTAGAGGAGTGGAACCCAGGGCCTTATGCATGTTAGACAAGTGTTCTACAACTGAACTGTACCCCTAACCCTCTTTTTAATTTTTTTATTTTGGGATAAAGTCTTGCTAAATTATGCAGGCTTCCTCTAGCCATGAGCTTGCAATCCACCTGCCTCCCCCTCCTGAGTCATTGGGATTACAGTTTGCACCATGGTGCCTGATGTAGTTTTCTTTTCTTTTAGTGTTATTTTTATTGATCTTGGTGCGAGGGTAATTCTGGCCTCATAAAAAGACTTCAGAAGTGTCTCCTCCTCTTCAATTTTTTGGAACAATTTAGGGATTGAGAGTAATTCTTCACATGCTTGGAGGAATTCATCAATGAAGCCATTTACTACTGACTTTGTTGTGAGGTTTGATTACTGATTCAGTCTCCTCATTAGACATAGATTAGTTCATATATTTTGTTACTTCAAGATTCAGTTGTAAACAGGCCATGGTGGCACATGCCTGTAATCCCAGTGTTCCAGAGGCTGAGGCAGGAGGATCACTTGTGAGGCCAACCTGGGTTACATAGCGAGACCTTGTCTCAAGAAAAAAAAAAAAAAAAAAAAAAAAAAGAAAGAAAAAAGAAAAAAAAGAACTCATGTTTGGTATGTTGTATATTTTTAGGAATTTGTTCATTACTCTAAATTTTTCAATTTTTTGGAATATAGTTGTTCATTGTAGTCTTATAATCTTTTTTATTCGTGTTACATCAGTTGCAGTGTCTCTTTTTTCATTTTTATATCCTCAATTTTATTTACTTTTGCTCTAATCTTAACTGTTTCCTTCCTTTTGCTAACTTTGTGCTTCGTTTAAATCTAGATCTTTGAGGTATAATGTTAAGTTGAGACCTTGCTTTGTCTTAATGTAGGCATTTATCATTGTAAACTTGCCCCTCACTACTGTTTTTTTGCTGCATCCTATGAATTTTAGTAGGCTGTGCTTTGTTTTCATTTGTCTCCAGATATTTTCTAATTTCCCCTTTGATTTCTTTTCGGGCCCAGTGGTTGTTCAATAGTGTGTCATTTAACTTCCACATATATTGAATTTTTCAGTTTTCTCTCTGTTATTAATTTTGATGCTTGCATTCCGTTGTGGTTGGAAAATGTCTAAGTATGAAGTCATTCTTATTAGATTTAAGACTTGTTTTGTGATCTAACATGTGACCCATCCTGCAGAGTGTTTCATGTGCACTTGAGAAAAATGTGTATTCTGTTGCTGATAGAATGTTCTGTCAACGTCTGTTAGGTCCAGTTGGTCTGTAGTGTTCAAGTACTTTATTTCCTTATTGGTAATCTGTTTGGCAGTTCCAATCATTATGGAAAGTGGGATATTGAGCCAGATGTGGTGGCACACGCCTGTAATATCAACATTCAGAAGGCTGAGGCAGAAGGATCATGAATTCAAAGCCAGAAGGCCAGCTTGGTCTGATAGTGAGACCCTGTCTCAAAAAGAAAGAAGATGGGATAGTGAAATCTACTGTTACTGTGTTGTGATCTATTTTTCCTTTCACTTCAGTTAACTTTATGGCACTATACACACATTCTCTCTCTACATATTTTTCTTGAATCTAATCCATACTCTTTCAACAGTTTTAGAGGGCTACAAAATCAGATGCAGATTAGAATCGTGTGTGGCTTGGATTTACACTGTTGAAAGGGCGTGGAATAGGTTTGAGAATATACAATGTATATGTGTGCATATATATGTGTATATATATATGTGTTCATTTATACGTATAAAATTGTTATATTTTCTGGTGAATTCACCATTTCATCATTATATAATGTCCTTTGTTTCTTGTGGTTTTGGTCTTAAAGTTTCCCTTTTATATATAAGTATAGCTACCCATGTTCTCTTTGGTTACAGTTGCCATGAAATATCTTTTTCGATCTCTTTCCTTCTAGCCTGATGTGTCCATAAATTTAAATTGAGGCCAGAAACAGGGTCCCATTGTGCATGCCTTTAATATCAGTAACTCAGGAGGCAGAGGCAGGAGGATCATAAGTTTTAGGCAAGAGACAGACTATGTGAAACTCTGTCTCAAAATAAAAAGTAAAAAATGGGCTGAAGATGCAGCTCAGTCGTGGAGTATCCTGGGTTCAATACCCCAGTACCTCAAAAATAAATAAATAAATAAATAAATAAATAAATAAATAAATAATAAATAAAGTGAGGCTGGGCACTGTGGCTTGTACCTGTAAGTCCAGCTATGCAGGAAGGTGAGGCAGGAGGATCACAGGGTTAAGGCCAGAGGCAGCCTGCATAATTTAGTGAGATTCTGTCTCAAAATAATAAAGTAAAATTAAATTAAAGTGAGTCCTTTATGGACAGCATATATTTAAATCTTGTTTTTTAAATTCATTCAGCCTTCCTCTATATTTTGGTTGAGGAGTTTAAACCACTTACATTTAAGGTAATTACTCATAGGAAAGCATTGCTACTTTCATTATGGTAATTATTTTCTCTTTGCATTATAGTTTTTTTGTTCTTTTTTTTCTTATCATGCTATCTTCCTTTGATGTTTTATAATGATGTGCTTTGATTCCTTCCTCATTTTCTTTTGTGTATCTTTCATAGGTTCTTTTTGGTTGCCACATCATTCTTTTTGGTTGCCATGTGGATTAAATTAAACATCATATATAATTATAAAAATATATTTTAAGCTGAAAACAATTAAATTTTAATTACATATAATTACATATAATTACTGTATACTTTTGCTCCATACACATTTTGTTATTGATGTCACAAATTATATCTTCTTATTTTTATATCCATTAATATGTTTCTATAGCTATTATTTTTACACTTTATCTTTTGATTTTTATACTAGAATTAAAAATGATTCACGTGCCACTATTACAGTATTATTATGGTTGTTGTTGTAAAGTGCCATTGAGTCAGTGTCCGACTCATAGTGACCCTACGTACAGCAGATGAAACACTATTGTCAGTGTTTCTCTGCTATTCATAGTGTTTTCAATGGTGGATTGATTTTTGGGAGTGGGTTGCAGGGTCCTTCTCCTAAGCCTACAGCACCTGGTGTTCCCAGGTGGTCTTCCATCCAAGAACTAGCCAGGCCCAACCCTGCTTAGCTTCTGAGATCTGATGGTATCAGATGCCACAGGACTACGGCTGCAGTATTATGAAATTATAGTATTCTGTATTTGTCTATATATTTATCTTTAATGGCAAGTTTATATTTTCTTGTGCTTTTGTGTTGCTATTTAGTGTTTCTTCATTTCAACTTGAAGGACTGTATTAGGTTTTCTTATAAGGCAGATAGAGTGGTGAAAAACTACCTCAGCTTTTGTTTATTTGGGAAAGTCTTATTTTTTCCCTCCATTTTTTAAGGACAGTTTTGCTGGATATAATATTCATGGTTGGCTAGTTTTTATCTTTTGACACTTTGAATATATGATATCATTCTCTTTCTAGCCTATGAAGTTTCTTCTAAGATATCCAGTGATAGTCTTATGGAAGCTCTCTTTTATGTGGCAAGTCAATATTCTCTTGCTGTTTTCCAAGTTCTCTCTTAGTCTTTGACCTTTGGTAATTTAAGTGTCTTAGTGTGGATTCTTCTGCGTTGTCCTTAGCTAGAGTCAGTTCACCTCCTTGAAATTAGATATCCATTTTCTTATCCAGATTCAGAAAATTTTCAGCCATTATTACTTTGACTACACTTTCTGTCTCTTTCTCACTCTTTTTTCTTGGAGGCTTCTATATATTGTTTTTTGATGCTATCCTATAAACCCCTTAGGCATTCTAAACTTTTTCTCATTCCTCCTTCTTTTTATTCCTTTGGATGATTCTGAATGACTAGTCCTTGATTTTGTGGATTTGTTTTTTTCTTAAGTTTGCTGTTGAGTTCCTCTAGTGAATTTTTCAGTTCAGTTACTACATTCTTATACCTTAATCTATCTGTTGGACATGCATTATATTTTATTATATTTTCTTTCTCTTTGTTGACATTCTCATTTTGTTAATACATTATTTTTTCTAGTTCATGGGTCATCTCTATGATGATTATTTTGAGTTCTTTTACAGGTAATGCTTATACTTTCATTTTGTTAGGGTTGATATCTGAGGATTTATTTACCTTGCTCTTTTGATTATACTTTGTTTCCCTGTTTCTGTGTGTCATTTAGCTTTATTTTGGGATCTAATCATTTAGGAAAAAACAATCTCTTCCTTAGTATTTACAGAGTGACTTTGTACAAGGGGAAATTCTCATTTGTAAGCTGTCTGGAGATCATAAAGACCTCTGAAACCTTTTTATGGTGGAATGCAACATCACTTGTTTTGTATATGCATTTTTTTTTGTTTTTATTTGAGAGGGGATCTCACTATATTCCCTAAGGTGATCTCCAATTTCTGAACTCAAGTGATCCTTCTATCTCAGCCTCCTGAGTAGCTGGGATTGCAGGTGTCTGCAACCATGCCAAGCATGTGCATACAATTTCTCAAATAGGGAGACTTGCTATTTTATTTTCCAAAAATGTGTACTGTCTAGCTTCATCTAGTGTCTATCCATAACACTGCATGTTCTTTTGTTCTGTAGCCATAAGCTGTTCCACTCACTTTTGTTTTCAGTCACCAGTGATGCAAATTTTGCTGGCTCCCCATCAATTCCCTTAGGATAGTCATGTATTAGTTCCTCAGGAAGTTCTTCAAAAATTCATCACACCAGATAGATCCTTCAGTCCCTTCCTTCCTCCTGAAAAAGAAGCCTCAAGTTGTGTTCCTTGCCCCGATTGCAGAGAACTGTATGATACAAAGTAAGATATATCCTGTGGGTGTTGCCCTGCCATTGGACTCGCTCCGGCCGTGAGTAGGGACCAGCAGCCAAAGTTCTGTCTTCTGGTGAGGGGGAGCTGGGTACCCAGGAGCCGCACCTCCCGGAAAGGAGGCTTATGCCCACGGCTGCTCTGAGAAGCCTTGAAAAAGGCAGGCTCAGAGGCTTCTGCCCATGGCTGCTCCTTGCTTCTTTTCTTCCCAATGAAGACTCCAAGTGCTCTGCTCCAACAGCTCTTTATTTCTTCCTTGTCTGTCCCGGTTGATGGAATGGACCCAGACCGCTCCATGTATTGCCCTTATATACTCTTCTGGGGCTTGCTGGGGACCAATCAGAGGCAGTTACCTCCTATGGGTTTCAGCCAATCAGAGGGGATATTCAAATTTGGTTTTGTGGAAGTAGCCAATCAGGGGTGGTTCCAGAATGGTCCAATCAGGAGCTGTTCTGGGGTCTGGAAACAGCCAATCAGTGTCGAGAGGCCAGAGGCAAGGGAATAGATGCCAGAGCCATCTTGGGGAGCTCAACGACCCTGAGTTCCAGGATGTAGGGCAAAGGTGACTGCCTGGGGAACAAGCCTTAGTCCTCCAAGGGAGCCTAGATAGGCCCTGCAGTGAACTGCCTCTCCAGGCAGTGCCCTACATTATCCTTCTTTTATCTCAGTGCCCTCTGGGTATTCAAACTATGCCACACTTATCAGCACACAAATGAGGTGAGACAGAAATCTGTCCTTCAGGCAGTTCTCTGAAAATCCAAAGCATCAGATACCTTACATGCTTCTGCAAAGGAAAAGTTCTGAACTACTGGCTCTGATTTCTGCTAGCCTGGAGGATGGCTCGACTTGAGGAAAGGGAAATTGTTCTTTTTACCCACTTCAACCTGCACATGTTTGTTAGTTTGCTGTACTGTGGGGGCTTGCATGTTGCTGTGATGCTGAAAGCTATGCCACTGGTATTATAGATACCAGCAGAGTCACTCATGGTGAATAGGTTTCAGCTGAGCTTCCAGACTAAGACAGACTAAGGAGAATGACATGGCTGGGATTTAGCTCAGTTTGTAGAGTGCAGTCTCTATGGTCCCAAGTTCAATTCCCAGCACTACAAAAATGGGAGAAGGATGTGGAAATCTACTCCTGAGGCAATCTCGAAGCAATCAGCCATTGAAAACCCTAAGAGGGTTGCTGTGAGTTGAACACGACTTGATGGCACCTAACAACAACAACCCACTTGCAAAACAATTCACCATTGAAAATTCTATCAATAGCAGAGAAATAGTCAGATGTAGAGCTAAAAAATGAGCACCCAAATAGGAAGGCACTCAAAAGATGCCTGGGGAAGAGTTGCCTCCTCAAAGTAGAGTCTACCTTAATGGTGGAAATGGAGGAAAGCCCCAGGAACCTCCATTTGCTATTGTGGCATGACTCAAAATGAGAAGGAACAACTATAAACACACATTAATAATTGTAATGTGGAATGTATGTAGTATGAATCTAGGAAAATCAGAAATCAAAAGGGAAATGAAGCACGTACACATTGACATTCTAGGCATCAGTGAGCTAACATGGACTAGCATGGGCCATTTTTCATCAGATAATCATGTGGTGTACTATACTGGGAATGATAGATTAAGGAGAAATGGTGTGGTACTCATCATCAAAAAAGACATCTCAAGATCTGTCCTGAAGTACAATGCTGTCAGTGATAGAGTAATATCCATAAATCTACAAGGAAAGCCAGTTAATATGACTATTATTCAAATTTACACACCCACTATGAAGGCCATAAATGAGGATAGGGAATATTTTTACCAGCTTCTGTAATCTGAAATAGATTGAACATGCACTGAGAATATACTGATAATTACTAGTGGCTAGAATGCAAAAGATGGAAACAAAGAAGGGTCAGTATTTGGAAAATATGGCTTTGGTAAGAGAAATGATGCTAGAGATCACATGATAAAATTTTGTCAGACCAATGACATTTTCATTGAAAATACACATTTTCACCAACATAAGTGGCATCTATACACATGGAATTCACCAGGTGAAACATACAGGAACAAAATTGACTACATTTGTGGAAAGAGACAATGGAAAAGCTCAATATCAAATGTCAGAACAAGACCAGGTCCTGATTGTAGATTAGACTATAAACTGCTCAACACAGGTTCAAATTGAAACTGAAGAAAACTAGAACAAATGTATGAGAGCCAAGGAATGACCTTTATTATATCCCATCTGAGTTCAGAGACCATCTCAACAACATGTTTGATGCATTAGACACTAATGATTGAAGACTAGGTGAGTTGTGATATGACATCAAAGACATCATTCATGAGGAAAGCAAACGATTATTAAAAAGACAGGAAAAAAGAAGGAACTAAATTACATGTCAAAAGAGACTCTGAAACTTGCCCTTAAACAATAAACAGTTAAAGTAAAATGAAGACATGACAAAATTAATGAACTAGGCAGATTTCAAAGGGCATATCGAGAAGACAAAATCAAATATTATAATGACATGTGCAAAGAGCTGGAGATAGAAAACCAAAATGGAAGAACATGCTCTGTTTTTCCTCAAGCTTAAGGAATTGAAGAAAAATTCAAGTCTTGAGTTGCAATAGTGAAAGATTCTGCAGGGAATTTTTTTCCATACTGGGGGTTGAACCCAGGGCCTTGTGCTTGCATGCTTTGCAAGTGCTAGACCACTGAGCTGCACTCCCAGCCCCCCCGCCCCCTTTTAACTTTTTGAGACAGGATCTCGCTAAGTTACACAGACTGTCTTTAGTCTCGAACTTATGATCCTTCTGCCTCCGCCTTCCAAACTGCTGGGATTACAGACATGCGCCACCACACTGGCTTGAGGACAATATTAAATAATGCAGGAAATGTCAAAAGAAGATGGAAGGCATATACAGAGTCATTATACCAAAAAGAATTTGTGGATGATGAACCATTTAAGAGGTTGCATATGATCAGGAACCAATGGTACTGAAGGATGAAGTGGAACCTACCTCAAAGGAATTGGTGATACACAAGGCTCCAGGAATTGTTGGAATACCAAGAGAGATGTTTCAATAAACAGATGCAGCACTGGAGGTGCTCACTTGTTTATGCCAAGAGATTTTGGAAAACAGCTACCTGGCCAACTGACTGGAAGAGATCCATATTTGTGCCTATTCCCAAGAAACAGGTTCAAACCAGATGTGGAAATTATAAAGCAATACCACTAATACCACACACAAGTAAAAGTTTGCTAAAGATGACTCAAAAGTGACTGCAGCAGTACATAGAGAACTGCTGGAAAACAATCTGGGTTCAGAAGAGGGCATGGAACCAGAGACATCATTGCTTATGTTAGATGGATATTAGCTGAAAGCAGAAAATACCAGAAGGATGTCTGTCTATGTTTTATTGACTATGCAAAGACATTTGACTCTGTGGATCATAACAAATTATGGATAATGTTGCAAAGAATAGGAATACTAGAACACTTAATTGTACTCATAAGGAATCTCTACATGGAGCAGGAGGCAGTCATTCAAACAGAACAAGGAAGCACTGCCTGGTTTAAAGTAAAAAAATTTGTGTGTCAGGGCTGTATCCTTTCACTCCACTTCCTCAATTTCTATGCTGAGCAAATAATCTGAGAAGCTGGACTTTATGAAGAAGTGGCATCATGATGGGAAGAAGACTCATTATCAACCTGCCTTATGCGGATAACACAACTCTCCTTCCTGAAACTGAAGAGGATGTGACACATTTACTGATGAAGATCAAAGAACACAGCCTTTAGTATTGATTGTACCTCAACATAAGCTATACAAAAATCTTTATAACTGGTTCAGTATGCAACTCTATAATAAATGGAGAAAAGTTTGAGTTTGTCCAAAATTTTGCTTTACTTAGTTCTACAACCAACACCTGTGGAAGCAGCAGTCAAGAAATCAAGACACATTACACTGGGAAAAGCTGTTGCTAAAGACTTCTTCAAAGTGTTGAAAAGTAAAGATTTCACATTGAAAATGAAGATGTGCTTGACTCATGCCATGGTATTTTGAGTAACATCACATTATTGTGAAAATTGGATGTTGAATAAAAGATACAGAAGAACTAATGCTTTTGAATTATGGTGCTGGAGATGAGTATGGACTGCCAGCCTGCAGCTGTAGCACTGTGGTGTCTGATCCTGACAGATCTTGGAAGCTATGCAGGGTTGGACCTGGTTAGTACTTGGATGGGAGACCACTTGGGAACACCAGGTGCTATAGGCTTGGGAGAAAGACCCGGCAACCCACTCCCCAAAAAACAATCAGCCATTGAAAACCCTATGAATAGCAGAGAAGCACTGATAATAGTGTTTCACCTATTGTACATAGGGTCGCCATGAGTTGGACACCTACTCAACACCACCTAACCACCACAACAACATGGACTGACAAAAGAACCAATAGATCTCTCCTAGAATTGCAACCTGAGTACTCCTTGGAAGCAAGAATAGCCAGACTGCATCTTACATATTTTGGACATGTAGGTAGGAGGGTCTAATCCCTGATGAAGGACATTATGTTTGGGAAAAGAGTGGGTCAAAGGAAAAAAGGAAAACCCTCAACTAAATGGAGTGACATAGTGTCTGCAACAATGGGCTTAAACATAAGAAAGATTGTGTGCCTGGCATAGAATTGGGTAGTGTTTTGTTCTGTTGTACATGGGGTTGTTATGGGTTGGACCCAACTTAGTGGCACTTAACAACAGCAACAACCCATTTCAAAGTGACTGTTCTTGTACTCACCCAGGGACCCACAATATCCTAATTGGATTCTGCAATTCTCATAAAGATATTGTGGTGTATACATCATTGTTGAGTTCATGCTTCTTTAGGGTAACAGTCTGGAACTTCCTATCATACCATCTTGCTGATGCTTCTCCTTTACTCCTTTTTGAGTCCACCAGTCATGGCCATGGTGGAACAGAAAGAGGAGTGCAAAACAATAAAATTTCCCCCACTCCCTCATGCCTTAGAAGATACTATCTTCTAAGAAGGTAACTTCAAGGGCTTTCAACTATCTGCTGCTGGAGTTACTGAATTTCAGGGCTCATTTTTAATTCAGATTTGTTGAACTTGTTTGTGTGAAGTGCATGGTGTCAAAGAGTAGGATCTAGGAAAATCACTTTTGTGTTTTTACTGTTCCACTTTCTACTATTCTGACTTTTGGATGATGTAGGACATTTGTGCATTTAAAAAAATTTATTTATTTATTTATTTATTTATTTATTTGTATGGGAGGTTGAACCCAGGGATTCACACATACATTGCAAATGCTCGACCACTGAGCTGCACACCCAGCCCATTATTTTATTTTCTATTTTGGGACAGGGTCTTGATAAATTATGCTGTCTACCTCTGGTCTTGAACTCTCGATCCTCCTGCCTCTGCTTCCTGAGTCACTAGGATTACAGGTGTGTGCCTCCATGTCTGGCTAATTTGAGTATTTTTACAAACAGTATATAATATTTCCTTCCTTAAAAGCTTCAGAAGACAGGAAACAGGTCTGGTTATGTCTCCAATTAGCTGGGCCTCTTTGGCCATAGCTTCTCTGAATGAGCCTTACTTTTCCATTCTATGAAGTATGAGGGTTGGATCAGATGGGGAGTTATCTATGGTGTATACTAGAACTCTACCCAAATTATTGGCTTGAGCACACTTGAACACCTTTGACTTTTAGAACCTCTAGAAAAAATGAATATGAGTTATATGTCTAGTATGTTGCTAATCAGTTATAATTTTTCTTTTATTTTCTCATGGAAAGAAAAAGAGCGAGAGGTAGACAAGGGAGCACAGGAGGGATAGAGAGATCAATGGTACCTGCTTGAGAGGACCTTTGGTGTTTCTTTTTCCCAGGAGACTTTGGGGCTTTTCTTTCTTGCATGCTCCTTACTAGGGTGTACTTTAACTTAGAATGATGGTTAGGACTTCTGAATTTCTTTTTCTCTAACCAAAAATTATATTTTATATTTTATTTGCTTAGAGTTTGTTCAGTAACTTGATTATCTAATTCAATACTTTTAATACTTGTTTAAAATGGCCTAGTTTATTATACTCCCATCTTGCATTATAGTATAAGCTCCAAAGGGTAATGTAGGCAGATCAGGAATGAGGGCCAGGATGACTGATATTTTTTGGAAGTGCCCAGGTTTTCACTCCCATGATTTCATAACAAATAGACGATAAATTTCTGTACCCCTCTAGTACTAATATACATATTCATGAATTCCCAACCACTGAGGTGGGAGAAAAGGTGAAATTTGATGGGTAGGATAGATTTGGCTAAAATATTTCATAAAACATCAATTGTTGGCTGGGCACAGTGGCACTAGCCTGTAATCCCAGTGGCTTGGGAGGAAGAGGCAGGAGGATCACAAGTTTGAGACTAGAGGCAGTCTGCGTAACTTAGTGAGACGCTGTCTCAAAAATTAAAAATATGGGCTGGAGGTGCAGCTCAGTGGTCCAGCAAGTGCAAGGTCCTGGGTTCAACCCCAAGTACTGCAAAAACAAAAACCAAAAAAACCCCAAAAAATCAAAAAAAATTTTCTGTATTCCATTTGTAGATTAAAATAATCTGATACTAATCTGAATTGAACACAATTTACATCATCAGGGGATGTTGTATATCCAAAAATGTGAATTTTTCATTCATTTAATTAGAGATGACAGAGCTATAATTTCAAATAAATAAACAGTGCAGTCATATAATGTATGAAAATTGATATTATGGCCTACAGTATTTGGTGTTCCCAGGCAGTCTCCCATTCAAGTACTAACCAAGCCTGACCATGCTTAGCTTCCGAGATCTGATGGGATAGGATGCCACAGTGCTACGGCTGCAGGATAAGATGAAGTTATGTTGTTGTTGTTGTTAGGTGCCGTCGAGTCAGTATCCAACTCATAGCAACCCTCATAGGGTTTTCAATGGCTGACGGTTTCGGGATTGCCTTGGGAGTGGATTGCTAGGTCTTTCTCCCATTTTTGCGGTGCTGGGAATTGAACTTGGGACCTCAGAGACTGCAGTGCAGCACTCTACCAACTGAGCTAAATCCCAGCCCAGGATGAAGGTATACGATTATCTAATTATTTCTATGGAAGAAACAAACAAGAAAACATTTTCATTAAGAATGTGTAAAGTTGTGCAGCCATAACACCCTGACATCTGATCTCTTCTGATCTCAGAAGGTAAGCAGGGTCAGCCTTGTTAGTCCTTGGATGGGAAATCACCTGGGAACACCAGGTGCTGTAGGCTTGGGAGAAGGACCTGGCAACCTACTCTCAAAAACAATTGGCCATTGAAAACCCTATGAATAGCAAATAAATACTAACAATAAGTGTTTCACCTGTTGTACGTAGGGTCGATATGAGTTGGACACTGACTTGATGGCATCTAACAACAACAACAAGCCTTTAAATTTTATTGTCTATCCATTTTCTAAGAAAAGAAAAAGGATTTCTATGACTTATATCTTTTTTTCATTGTAAAAAAATAAGACACTAACTGAAGCTAATTATTCATGCAAAAGATTTTGACTTTTCTGGTTTGTGCAGAACTTGCACTAAAGACTAGTTGGAATTTGTTGTTCATATTGGCTTAGCATTAAAGGTGATGTTATGAAATTCTGTATTTATCACGCCCCATGGTCTGCCAGCCATGCAGCTGGTGGACGTCTTCCTTAGATGACGGGCCACTCACTCCAATTCATTCAAGATTTCATGGCAGTAGGATTGTTTGCTAGTAAGTGGGGAAGAGATTATTCAGTCTGTAATAAGAAGAGAAATTGTGTGAAGTCAGGGATGCCTTCTTTATTGCTTATCTAATCTTTGGTAATACAAACCCATTTTGGATCATTTATTTTGTTTTTGCTATCATTTATTGTATTACCAACAATGTGTAGTTGATTATGTTTCATTGTTCTGTCTAGACTCCAGATATACAGTGTTTGTTTCCCTATATATGGCAGAATTCTAAACAAAATGTGTTTCTTTTGATTCCACTAAGACTAAATTATGTACACAATTAAATCCCGAGATTTAACATGAAATAGAAGTATTATTGGAGCTGTGAAATTAAAATAAATGGGGTAATCTATGCCCATTGCCAAGCCATTCCTATTCTGAATTGTCCCTGTACATATGGGAGTAAAATGAAATTATAATTGTGGTCTATTTAGTAATCTGTTTGTGAACTTAGATCTGTGGCTTTTTGTTTGTTTGCTTGCTTGCTTCTTTGCTTTTGTCTTGCTTCTGGTTGCATTCCTTTAAACTAAATTAGTTTATCTAAGTTGTTCTACTCACCTGCTACAGGTATTAGGCAAGATCCTAACCAACTCTCTCTTAGTAACTGATTTCCCTGATATATAAAACTATAACTTTCAAGTTCTGAATGTTATACTAGTTTCCCAGAAAACTATAAAGTATATCATATATATAATTCATGCAGTTAGCAGCATAATATCATTTTTAAGCAAATATTCTTTACTTTTTTATAAGTATGATTAGGGGCTTGGATTTAGCTCAGTTGGTAGAGCACTGCTCTGCAGTCTCTGAGGTCCTGAGTTCGATTCCTAACATTGCAACAATGGGGGAAGGACATGGTAGTTCACTCCTGAGGCAATCCTGAAATAGACAGCCATTGAAAACCCTATGAGGGTCACTATGAGTCTGACATGACTCAGTAGCACACAACAACAAATATGATTAATCTAATATATATATGTTGTTGTTGTTGTTAGGTGCTGTCGAGTGTGTCCGACTCATAGTGACCCTTATAGGGTTTTCAATGGCTGATTGTTTCAGGATTGCCTTGGGAGTGGGTTGCCACATCCTTCTCCCATTTTAGTGGTGCTGGGAATCGAACTCAGGACCTCAGAGACTGCACAGCGGTGCTCTACCAACTGAGCTAAATCCCAGCCCAAATGTGTATATATATATATATATATATATATATATATATATATATATACATATATATATACATATGTATATATACGTATATATGTATATGTGTGTGTGTGTGTATATATATATATATATATATATATTAGGGATATAATATATAAAATGGCTGGTCAGGGATGGCAAATACCTTCTGGTTTCTGCTCTTTGCATCAGCAGATCCAGGAGCTGGTGCATCTTGGTGTCCTCCTTAGACTATACAGGAACTTAGCAGGCAGGCCTGTTTCTGAGAAGGATGGAAAGTGATTGCCCTGTGCTGCTGGGAGGGTGAGCTTAATCATGGCATGAGTTTCATGGAACCTACTGGACCACTCACCAAACCAACATCTTCTGTTTACCTTATTTCTCTTTCTTCTCATAATTTAGCTCCAAGGTAGCTGGGGAAAGCAGGATGGAATGGATAGGCCACCTCAGAACACAACATATTAAACATCTGGAGAGAAAAATAGCCATCCCTCCTAGGAATACACTTAATTTTACTTATATAAAACTTTCATTTTATTTCCAATGTTTTATGGTACAAATTGTAACTGTATATTTTTTCTAAGAAAATATGTATTATTACTTTTTGTTATATTATGAATATATTACCTTTCTCTTCTTTAATGTTACAGAAGGTGATTATCTTCAGGCATATCCGGTGGAGTTTATTCTTGTTTTTATTCTGTTAGCTGTTCTGTAAAGTAAAACCAATCATTACCAATGTGTATATTATATGGGGGTCTTGGAAAAATATGAAAAAAATTTAAATTTCTTTAGCAAAACAACCTAATCAAATTTCAACCGCAAAACTTTTTGTACATAATTGGAAACACTAGTTTTTCAGAGAACTATAAAATATACCATACATTTATAATTCATACAGCTAACAACAATATCATAGCTAACAATACAATTATTCTTCTTAAGGAAATATTCTTTATTTTATAAATATAGTTAATATATAATTAATCATAGTTGACATAAGGGGTCTGTCTGAAGAATTTCTATACAATCCAGACATTTTTCCAGAGTGATAGAACTAATGATATTTGAGGTATAGACCGCTTTTAACTGAAAGGATATCAAGAAGAGCAAGTAATTTTTGCCCCTCAAATGTTGGGAATGTGAGAAAGGAATCTTAGAGTTCCTTGTCTAGATCTAGGAAATCTAAGAGCATTATCCAAGGTCAAATGACTAATTAATAGCAAATCCAGTGTTCTATCACCCAGATATTAGGTTTCTTCAGAGTACAAGGTTCAGCATAGGAATGCCCTTAAAAACATCTATTAATAAATGTTCTTTTTACATTTGTAGTTTTACTTTTATCTGTCTTTAAGAAAAAATATGAGACAATTGAGACTTCACTCTCAAATGCCAAAAAAAATTTTCTCAGAAAATGTATGCATATTCATATATACTTATATACATATATATTTTATAATTCTTATATCTTTTAGTGTTCCTTCATTGATTTTTTCCATTTCTTGTTGGAGAGTTTATGGTTAACCAATTTTTATTGTTCTTTGCTTTATAGAATCTGTCTGTCCAACACGAATTCCTGTGGCAGCTCGTGATGAGAAGGGATTTGATATTCTGTTAGGTTTAGGTATAAAGAAAAAAGTTAAGAAAAGAATCCAACTTTCACCAACAAAGATTAAAGGATATGAAGTAACATCAAAAGTTGACTTATCAGAAGTTACAAGGTAAACATTGTATGTTGCTACATTTTTAGCATAAATTATATTTTTATTTTTTATATATATTATGAGTTTATTTTTTTATTTCATTCTGACATGTATTTCATTGTGACATTTCCATATATGCATTTGATTGTAACATTGCCACATAACTTACCCCTTACTCTCTCATGCCCCTCCTCCCCTTCCCCAACTTCCCACCAATGATCTCCTTTCTAGTTGTATGTCGTTTTATGGGAATATTTATCTTTATACATGCATGTTGATACATTTTTAAACATAAGTCTTATAACAATATACCACAGATATACCTGCTCATCCATGTTTATTATGGTATTATTCATAATAGCCAAGATATGGAATTAACCTAGACGTCCATCAACAGACAAGTAGATAAGGAAATTGTGGTATATAGGCACCATGGAGTTTTGTTCAGCCATAAAGAAGGACAAAATTATGCTATTTTCTGGAAAATTCATGGAAGTAGATCTCTCATATGTGGATGTTAGCATTGAATATATATTTATTTATTATTTATTATTAAAATAAGTCATGAAAATTGAAGGGACCTATGTATGGAAAGATAAGGACTAAAGAAATGGAGGAGGGGGCAAGAAGAAAGGGTAATGGGATAAAGGAATGAAAATATCGCATATTCTACCCTTAAGGCAAAATCAGGATGTGTAGATACCTATATATATACATATATAGATATAGATATAAATACACAAATACAAGACATGCAAGTAGAAGGGGGGGTCATTGACGGGTAAAGAGAATGGAGAGGGGTCATGGAGAGGGTGATGGGGGAGGTGAATATGAGCAATGTACAATGCAATGAATGTGTGGACATGTCATAATGAGACCATTAAGTTGTACACTAAAATTATTAATAAAATAAGATTACTGGGGGAAAATATGTCTATAAGGTGCTGAGAATTCTTTAAGCTCACACATGTTCTTCCCTTTCTAGCAATGTTTTCCCGGAAGGTCTTCCACCATCGTATGTATTTGTTTCCACTCAGAGATTTAAGGTCAAGAAAATGTGGGATTTATGGAGGATATTAACAATTGATGGAAGGCCACAAATAGCAGTTACCTTAAATGGTGTGGAAAAAACCTTATCATTTACCACAACCAGCATAATTAATGGCTCACAAGTGGTCACTTTTGCTGACCCTCGAGTTAAGGTAAAGATGCTTGGGTATGATTATGGTGTTCATAATTATAATAAATACCATTGAATTTGTGGTGTTGGAGAGGAGAGTGGTATAATTTAAACATGGCTAAAAGATATCAACTACTTCACATTTGATATTGTTTTATTAAAGAATATCACCAGAGGTTAGGAAATTATTTCTTAGTCAATATGAGGACAAAGGGTGAGGGAAATTAGCATCTTTTGAGTGCTTACTGCCAAGCATATTTAATGATAATAGTGATCCAATGAAAAAGCTGCAGCTCTCATCTTATAGAAAAAGAAATCAAGGTTTAAGGCTAACTATTCCCTCAAAATAACAGCTTGCAAATGGTGACATCAGGAATTAAATTTAAGTCTGCTTGATTTCAAAATCCATATTGATCTGTTCTGTATTGATACAGGATAAGAAACATTTAACACAATAAAAACTGGGAAAGTGATGGGTATAGAATTTATTTTAGTGAGGGGTACATTTATTTCTTAAAAAAGAATATATATTTCATAAAGTAAACTTTAAAAAGTTTATTTTCCAAGGAATGTGTTTATAGTAACTTTTGTTCCTTATTATAATTATGATAGTCTAAAGATATAATTCAGGAAATGACACAGTTGCATATGAAAGTTATGCATTCAAGCACTTAAAGTTTAAAAATATTTCTTGTCTTCTAATTTAATTGAAGCCACTGTGCCCGATTCCTTAAGAAATGACAAGGAATACAGAATGTTTTTCTACCTTCAAGGAGCTTACTTATATACAATATTCAAACAATTGGTATTGAATGCAAGTAGAAAGCATTAGTGGAGAGTGGAAGGGAAGATGGATTCTGACACAAAATATGATAAAATCTTGATAAACAGTATGGCTTTTGGACTGGATCTTGAAGGATACACAGGCTTTCAATGGAGAGAGACATAAGAGCACATTAAGTCAGCGGTTCAGTAATAAAAGGCCACGTCTGTAGTAAAACAAAGGATTTAATTCAGAGAATGGAAAGAAGTATCCTGCATGTTTGATAAGATATATGGACGAAAAGGCTAGGAATGTATGGACCCGATGTATGAGGAGCCTGGAAACCCATACTAATTGGCTTGGATTTTATTCAGTGGATGACAGAGTTACCTCAAAAGGTCTAGATTATAGGTGTCATGATCAAAGCAATCCTTCTTTTCCTCCTTCCTTGGGTAAACAATACTTTCAATTTTACTCTGCAATGATGACAGATCCTGAGAATTTAGAGAGGAGTAAGATGCAGGATCTCCTGTAATTAAACTCTAGTGAGAGACATTAACTAGTGGAGAAATGAAAGATGGATTCCAGAGGAAAGGGTTATAGATAGAAATACCTACAAGCCAAATTTATAGTAGTAAGAATGAAAATAGAGAAGGGAATTTGAGTCATGTTTAAGAGAACTTTGCATCAAATTACTTATTATAGTTCAGGAAAAAAAAAAGACCCATTATGTTTTAGCAACAGAGGCTAGTGATAACCAAAGGGAAAGAGGAAGAAGAAGAAAGTTTGGAGGATAATTTCAGGTTAATTTTGCTATATTTTGTTAAGCTGATTGTGAGACAGCCTTGCAAAATTATTCTAGCTAGTAGTAGAATTATAGGTCCATGCTATTGATGTGGATATGGGAGTTATTACATAGAAGTAGAAATGGATAAGGTGGTCAAAGGGCAGAATGAGAAGTGTCAACGCCAGACTTGTAAGTGATGCCCTCAGGCTGAGGGAGGAGAGTCCTGAGAGATAGACAATAAGCAACTGGAGAGGATGAAATGAGGATGGTCAAGATGGTATGAAATGTGGAAGTTGAGTGAGAATATCAAGAAGGATGGACTAGTTGTGGGCTTCAAAGTTGAAATGAAAGAGATAGGATAAGAGGTGAGAGAAGCCATTTGGATTCAGAAATTAGGCTCTTATTTGTGACTTGGAGGGAGGTGCTTCAGTAAATTGTTTTACACAACTCCTTGGGATGTGCAATAGGAACTCAAATAGGGACTATTAAAAGGATTAATTGGCACCGTAGCCCTGTGGCATCTGATCCCGTCAGATCTCGGAAGCTAAGCAGGGTCAGGCCTGGTTAGTACCTGGATGGGAGACCGCCTGGGAACACCAAAAGCTGTAGGCTTGGGAGAAGGACCTGGCAACCCCCTCCCAAAAATCTGCCATTGAAAACCCTATGAACATCAGAGAAGCACTGATAATAGTGTTTCCCCTGTTGTACAGAGGGTCGCTATGAGTCGGATACCGACTCGACGGCACCTAACAACAACAACAACAACAACAAGGGCTAGTTTCGGTCAGGGTGAATTGGAATATAATACAGAAAATCTGTGTGGTCCAGCTTTTCTTAGCAATGGTTGGGAGTAGGGAGAAAGTAAAAGATTGTTAGGTGTTTTGTTTATGAATTTTCCATACTTTCTTTCGGTAGGCATTATTTGATGAAGGCTGGCATCAAATTCGTCTCCTAGTAACAGAGCAAGATGTAACTCTATTTATTGATGATCAACAAATCGACAATAAGCCCTTACATCCGGCTTTAGGGATCTTCATCAGTGGGCAGACCCAAATTGGAAAATATTCTGGGAAAGAAGAAACTGTTCAGGTGGATAAATAATTATTTGTTTTTTTCACTGGATAGAATGAAGCGTTTGACACCTTTGGTAATAGTATTAACTACATTAACTGGGTTTAACTTAATTATGAATTCTCTCTCTCTCTCTCTCTCTCTCTGGCTGTGCTTGAGGGTTAAACCCAAGGCTTCACATGTGCTTTGCAAGTGCTCTACCACTGGGCTGCACCCCCAGCCCATTTTTTTCTTTTGAGATTTTGAGACAGAATGTTGCTGAGTCACATACAACTGACTCTGGCATTGAAGCTATGATCCTTCTGCCTCTGCCTCCTGAGCTGCTGAGATTATAGGCATTTGCCACAGTGCCTAGAGGAATTCTCTTAAGATATTTAATCAAAATGTGGTCAGATCATGGGTGAAAATGTGTGTATGTGCTATGAAAATGCAAATTTGGACTTAATTTATTTCATAAGAATACTTAGAAATATGTTCTCCTGGGTAGAGGGTAGAATTCTAGGAAACATTAATTTCATATTTCCCAGGAGAAACATAGTTTAAATAATGAATTTGGAAAAGGGAATATTATTAGAGCTGTAAGTGAGGGCTATAAACATTTCTTTGCAGCTGTGTGAGGATAAAATTAGATTAATGCATGTCAGAGTTCTTCACAAACAATACTGTTACTTAAAAATAAAGAGATTGTAGGTATGTTCAACTCATACGAAAAAGTTATGACTTTTTTGACATCTCTTTAAATTGGACTACATCTGTGGTTGGGTTGAGTAGTGAGTATGTAAAAACCCTTTCTAGAAACATCCTTTATTTGAAAAGGTATATCCTTCCTACTCTGTTTCTATTAAGTGAAGATGTCATTTTCAAATGTGGGGCTGCATACATTGCCATATGCCATATGTCAAATTGTAGTAAACCTTTAAACAGTAACAAGTATTGAACCTGCTCATCACACACTGTTCTATGCCAGCAACTAAATCCCTAAACTGGAAGATGGTTTCTTGACCCCACTATATATGATCAGGAATACTACAGAGATTTAGGATAAACAAAATTTTGGAACATGTTTAATTGTCCTGGGAAATGCTCTCTAGAGTAGCTCTTGGAACAGGGATACTAAAAAGGCTCTACCTGGGTTCCAGAAGGAAATCAGGGATTTATTTCTTGGTACTAGGAAACTTTTCCTTAAAAGTTATGCCAGATCATATCTTTATAGTATTTGTTAGGTATTCAAATTTTGCATTTTTATTGTTTACCTGGATACTGTGATCTAAATGTTGCACAAATAGTTATAGTGGCTGTTTCTGAGTATTTTCTCTGCTCTTATGAAGCAATTATCTTTTGTCTCAACTTTAACTCTATTGGGTTTATGTTCCTAGTTTGATGTCCAAAAATTGCGAATCTACTGTGACCCAGAACAGAACAACCGGGAGACTGCATGTGAGATTCCTGGATTTGTAAGTAGGATGGACTGTTTTGCTTCCCAGTTTAGCTTCATCACTCTCAAAGTAATAAATAAGAAGTAGATAATATCCCAAGTCTTACTTAATATTTAGGGTTAATTTTATTTTTCATTGTCAATAAACACAAAGTTACATGGAACAAAACATATTTTAAGGGTCATAACTGAAATATAATTATAATGTGTCACTGCAAATGTGAATGAAAGAGCATAAATAAATTTTTTCCCACATCATTTCTGATTGCAATTGTTCCAGTGTGCAAATGAAGCAGGGCTGCACTTCTTCCAGAAGAAGATACAATGTTTTGTTTTAATATCAGTGTGGGAAATGCATTTCCATACTTAATCAAATGTAGGACAGAACACCCCAAACTACATAGTTCTGAAGAGTAATAGTTAATTTTCCTGGTCACCAGCACTTTTTCTCAAATCATAATGAATAGATGGTTTTTTGCTGTTGTTCCCTAGGTACGATTTTCTTATAGTTCAAGGGTATAAGGAACATTTGCATTTATTTAGTTATTTACATTAACATGTTAACAGGAAAATGATTATGAACTAAAATATTATAGCATCTGCTTATGTATCTGTGCAGGTATATGATCACTCCCTTTTCCCTTGGGCAAAAAATGGTGTATTGTTTTAGTAGAAATCGGGTTGTTGTTTGTTGTCAGATGCTGTTGAGTTCTTGTCTGACTCATTGCAATCTCATAAAGTTTTCAATGGCTGATTGATTCAGGATTGTTTGGGGAGAGGACTGCCATATCCTTCTTCCAAGAAATAGAATAGAATGTTGGAAATCTTTTTGATAATATGCATTCTCAGTGATTGAGCTGTCCATAGTTCTTTTAATATGTATACTCATACTGTCATCATTTCTTCTTTTCTATCAAACTGTATTTTTTTTTTCCTGCAATACTGGGGGTTGAACCCAGGGCCTCCCGCTTGCATGCTTCGCAAGTGCTGGACCACTGAGCTGCACCCCCAGCCCATTTTTTTTTTTAATTTTTTGAGACAGGGTCTCGCCAAGTTACGCAGACTGCCTCTGGTATCGAACTTGCGATCCTCCTGTCTCTGCCTCCTGAGCCCCTGGGATTACAGGCATGTGCCACCTCGCCTGGCTATTCAAACTGAATATCATATGAATCCACATGTTCAGAAAACTAGGGGACACAGAGCAGCATATTCAAAGGGTCTATAATAAAATCAAACATGGAACATTCTAGAAGTAATTTATTCTGGGTTTTCTATGTAGGTGGTTATATGAACACTATCATTTTATTTTAGATACTTTTAACTTGCAGTATAAATCTTTCCTGATTGTATTGTTTTTGCATTTGAAGGTCCATTATGTATAGTTTATTTATTGATGTCTCTGCATTGACATATGACCATTGCTCTTACCTTCCTGTGTTGTTAAAGCACAGCTTTAGATTGCAGGCTTTGAATTCTCACATCTACTTTATTTTTGTTTTTCTGCCTCCTTCTTCACTCTCTGCTATGACTTCACGGGGCTTGTGTACCTTCTGCACTTTCATTATAGCACCTACTCATCTAATTTGTTAGCTTGGAAAGATTATGTTAACTTACTTACAACTATGTGCTATTCAGTAAGAAATTGAGAACCTGTCCTAAAGTGCACAAAGGTTTTATTTAATTCAAAATTTAATTATGGCTTGCTCAAATATGTTCTTTTTCACTTGGTTCTTAAAGCAATTTCCAGACAGTTCAACAGAGCATATAAATCTCACTCTGAGATGTTTTTGTTTTTGCATGGCTATTATATCAAGTGGTTCTGATGTCTTAATTTTTGCCTTCCATTCTTCACCTTTATTAATTCCCTCCCTTTATCCTTTACAAATGTAGGAGCTCTATATATCTTAGTATAGGGCAAGCAAATGCTTTACCTCTTACTGGATTTGGGACTTCATATATCTCTTATTGGGATGATGAACTATTTTTAAGTTAGGAAGATAGCTTAGATATTTAATTAAAACATATTTTGAAACACATGCCTTGTCTTTCTTTCAGAATGGAGAGGTAGGCTTGGATACTATTATTCTCCTTAAGGTAATGTTGCATTGTGGGACCATCTAGCTCCCTCTCATCAGCTGTAAGTACATTAACAAATAGAATCCATTTCTATGTAGTTTGAATGTATTTAGTATTCATAGATTTTTGTGATTTAGAATTTCTTGTCAGACAGTGCTAAATAAAATTGGAAAGTGACTGTAAAGTATCCTTCCCATTTTATACAAACATAGAGGCACATATACAAACCTGTGTGTAGATGTGTGTGTGTATACATGCCTTCCCATGTTGTTTATTTCCATTTTTGATTTTTTCTAGTGCCTTAATGGTCCCAGTGACGTAGGCTCAACTCCAGCTCCCTGTATGTGTCCCCCAGGAAAACCAGGACTACAAGGCCCCAAAGTGAGTAATACCGGACGTGCCACGTTTGTTGAAACACACAAGCGAGTACTAATCAAATGTACAAAATTCCTACTCACCGTTGGTCCTGTAGTGAAATCCCCACCTAATCCCTTATAACAGTTTAAAACTTGAGTACTTTTAGTGACTTTCAAAAAAAGTCTTTTCTATTCTGAAACTGCCTTTTGAAATTAAAACTGATTCTACTAACCCACATTAAAGTGAGGTAGCATTATCTCTTTGTTTTATTTTTTCCAAATATTGCTGTTAGATCCCAAGAATGATATTTCCTTGAAACCTGGTAAGAAGTGAATAAAGAACGTTGGTTAAAATAGATTCTGAATTCTTAAATGTTTAACTTGTCAAAATAGTGTTGAGATGGAAAATTGAACTAAAATTTTTAGCTTGGTTTTAATGTGTGAGTTTGCCTAATTTTTAGAAATAGTGGCATGCTTATTTGTTTCACTTAATCACATAATAATTAGTTTTGGAGAGTATGTACGTGTATTCCAGTTGCATTTATGTACTTATTTGTATACATTTTTATGTGGTTGGAGCCATGGTGTACGTGATTTTGACTAGCTAACTTTTTTACATAACAACATGTTTTGAATATATCTGTTGTTAAATGTAAATGGTATTAAATAATCTGATACTTGTACCATCACTTAGACACAGCCTAAGATAAATATGTTCATTCACTACAGAGAAATCTTATTCATTCAATATTGTTTTAAAATATCACCTACATAAAAACAATTTCTAGCTTGAAAGCAAACATAATTCCTTAGTCCAAAAGAGAGAGTGCTTATGTGTGTTGAGCCCCTCTTACTTAATGTGACCATACTAATTTTTGTTTAATATAAATTGTAAAGCTCTTTTGGACTAAATTTTCTGATTAGTATTTCAATTACAGTAACTGAAAAAGTTTCAGTTTTTTAATGTGTGATCTGAGATTATCTAATTTTTCCTATCTTTTGGAGACATTTTCTCATCCATTTCCATGCCTATCTATCTGTTGAACTCAACAAAGAAATGCAGTTTAAGAAATGAAAGTATGTATTCAATCTCTCATTCCAGATAAATCTCTGTTTGGCTTGGAGTGTGACTGTGGTACATTTTAATTAGTTTATCAATGTAAACTATTTTTATATTGCATTTTGGAAAGCTAACACAAGTGTTCTTTAATTAAAATAGCTACATATTTTTTAGGATGCCTTGACATAAAGGAGAAATACCTATAAGATGCTCCCAGGAGAAGATACCTTGTGGGACAAATTGGCATGCTCTATCAGCAGATTCTTTATTAAAAATATTTATACAGCTTATTCAGTTTGGAATATCATACATAAAATGATTTGGTCTGCCAAAGATATAGTGTGGAAATCAGGGACCTGTGATGTCTGACCTCCCAGGGAGGTACAGCTCATCTCCCAGGTGCTTTCTGATTCTCAGGGAGGTTCAGGCCACACTTGTCAACTCCAAAGGGCTGTCCATCTTTGGGGAGGTTCCTGAAGCCTCTAATGTTTTGAGTCTCCATTTCTGATCTAATCAGTGTCTTGTAGTGTCACTTATTTTTATTCATATTTGTTTCTACAGCAAATCTAGGACACCCATTGTCTTATCTGGCAAAGCCTCTAATTTCCAATTTCTCCAATTTCATGTGTTTCTCATTTTCATTCTCTTTTCTTAGTCATAATCTAGCCCTGTTGCCACCTACCACTTTAAGTGAAATTGCAGTTTTCCACCAGTCTTCAAGTTGGCATGCCTTCCTGATCTGCTTTCCATTTTCCTCAGAAAATCTGGCAGAATGGCAGGAACACACACACACTCTTCCATCCTTTTAGGGCTCTTTCCCTTGGACATGGCTCCTTACCCAGGTCAGGGACCTGTATGTGAAAAACAGAATCTTGAACTACACTGTGAGTTGTACTTCTTTTAGAGAACTTTTGGCTTTTACAGTTGATAGGGTTTTTACTAATTCAATGGAACCTAAACTAACTCAGGTGAGATGATTTTATTTGGCCATTTTTCTTAGATGCTTCCCTGAAAGTTTTGCAGATGTCCATCAAGCAGAATCCTCTGTGGAGGACAAATCTAGTCTTTTAGTTAGCCAGAAATAAAGCTCTGGGAGTTGAGTGTTGCATCATGAAACTAAAACAGAAAAGATCTTTTACCTTATTCTAAGATAAAAGAAAATCATCTGTTTAAAACTCTCTAAATTGCTGTAAAATATGACATTGTTGCAAAATAAGGTAAAAATTAATATGATACTCCACACTTATATATGTGGCATTATAACTCTTTATCAAGCATCAAGAAATATGCCTATCATATTTCTATCATATTTTGGACAATGGCCCCTTGAGGAATAGTTTAGTTATTTTCAGCCATAATTCCAAATATAGGGAATGATTAAACTAATGTAATGATTTATTTTTGGGGTAATTCTACTATGCAAGCACAACTTTTGTTCATAATGAAGGTTAATAGAAAAGAAATTTTCCATGGACTTCAAATGTCGGACACAGTACTTAACATTAATAATTTTTCTATTGAAAAAATAAGATCCACTCTTCCTTCCAATTAACCTATGTAGAATATCTCTGTTCTTTGTGAAAGCTAAGTTAATGCCCAATTTGCAACAACTCCTCTTCTTGATTTTTTTTTGGGAGGGCAGTACTTGGGAGTTGAACCCAAGGCCTCACACATACTTTGCAAGTGTGTGCCACTGGGCTGCACATTAACCTATTTAAAAAAATTATTTTGTTATTTTAAGACAAGGTCTTGCTAAGTTGTGCAGGCTGTCTCTTTTCTGAACTCAGTATCCTCCTACCTCCACTTCCTGAATGGGATTACAGGTGTGTGGCACTGTGTCTGGTGCAAGCAATTCCCTTTCAAATGAACCCTACAAGCAAAGGGCAGTTTCTTCCATCGTATCAGTGGTTGTGTAAACATTTTGGGCACATTTAATATAACCTTAAATAATAGATATATTAATTCAAAAGTGGAAGGTAAGCCTTCTCCTTTCTTTTGTAGTTTGGAACAATTTCTCAATGTCATCTTTGCTCTGAGATACCACCTTCTCTTCACTATATCCCTATTGTTGCCCTTTGTTTCACTCTGAGAATTCTATCAATTAGAGATTAATTTGGACTATCAAAATATTTCTGTATCTAAAATATACAATATTTTAGAAAATTTAAGGGGCCACTGGATATCAACATTTGAGGGCTAATTTTTACAGACCAAGTAGATTCTTTCTACCTTGAAGCATGGGTTTGAGGTTCTGAGGAAGGGAAAAGGTGGTTTTCAGAGGATAATCAGAAATAGTGTTAGATCAGATACTCATGTGGAGGCTGTAGGTATCTCATGGAAGCATATGGATTTGGGGGAAGAAGCCTTGAAAACATGGTGTTTGAGCTTAGAGGAAGTGTTCCAAAGACATTTGTTTTCGGTGGACAGCTTACAGTATTGTCTTATTTTTGTAAGCACACATGCTCCTTACTTTATTTGTGTATATACTACTCAAGAGACTGTATTCAGAGATGTTTTAGCTTAGCCCTTGACGTTTCCACTCCTGTCGACAACTTACAAATCCCATGGCACAAATTCACTTGAACATAAGTAAGTATTCATTTTCAGCTGAGTCCATATTTTTTAGAATTCATAATGTGAAATTGTTTCAACTAAATTAGAAGAAAATGTAGTGGGAGTTTAGTCACAGTTGTATAATAATAAATCATATGTCTAATTGAATGGGTTTGGAATTTTTCTTCATGTTGGATTTTTTTGGCAGTCCCTAAATCTGGTTCTGATCAACATGTGCATTTTAAAATGGGCAGGAATATAATGTTAATGAGCATAGCCTCTGGAGCTGACCTAGTTGGGTTTGAATCTCATCTCCACCACTGCCGTTAGGTTATGGACACCTTTTCTCATCTCTTTTGGCCTCAATTTTTTTAATATAGAAAATTGGAATGATATAAGTATCACCTTTATAAGATTATTATGAGGATTAAGATGTATAATAGAGGGAAAAATCAAGATGGAAGATTAGAAGCAGTTTCCTTGTAACTTTGTGAATGAAAAATCCCATAGCAACAAAGGAGAAACTGATGCCCGGGGGGCGGGGAGAAGAGAGAATACAGAAGAGGATACAATAAAAGTGTTACAACAACCAAATTTATATGGCAAAAGAGAATTTGGAACAGAAAGAACAAAACAGCGTGCACCCACACACCGGGTCTAGCATCAGCAGAGGAAAGGGAGGACCCACCACACTCCCTAGTTGTTACTATAGCAAGAGATTGCTTTGTCCTTCCAGAACTTGTACTCCCCCAACACAAAAAGTACAGAAGAAATAAATTCCTTAACACGTATGACCTACCACAGTTAAATCTAGAGGATATAAATAATTTAAACAGACCTATAACAAGTAATGAAATTGAAGCAGTTATAAAGAATGTACCAACAAAGAAAGCTCAGCTCATGATGGGTTCACAACTATATTCTACCAAAGCTTTAAAGAAGAATTAATACCTATCCTCTTCAAACTATTCCATAAAATAGAAAGGAGAGGAATACTCCCAAACTCAATCTATAGAGCCAGTATCACCCTGATACCAAAACCAGACAAAGATACAACACAAAAGATAACTATAGACCAATTTCTCTGATGAATATAGATGCTAAAATCATCAAAAAGCATATGCAAAATGAACACAGCAACATGTAAAAAAGATCATACACCATGATCAAGTGGGTTTCATTCCATATATGAAAGGCTGGTTCACCATATGTAAATCAATACATGTATTACAACATACCAACAGACTTAGAGACAGAAATCATGTCACTATTTCTGGAGATGCAGAAAAAGCCTTTGTCAAAGTTCAACATCCCTTCATGATAAAAGTCCTGAAGACACTGGGAATAGAAGGAACATACCTTGACATCATAAATACCATGTATAACAAGTATATAACCATCATTATACTAAATGGGGATAAATTGAAAGCATTCCTTCTAAAATCAGGAATGAGATGAAGGTGTCTACTATCTCCAGTCTTTTCTCCCCCTTTATTGGTAAATGTTGGTGGGGTACAGAGTAATGCAGCATTTTCTTTATCCATTATGCAACTATTACATCACTTTTAGTTACATTTTTATCAACTTATGAGGTTTATGGAATCTTTTGACTAATATGTAATAAAACTCATGTGCATATTTGGATTATGTTCCCCCACTTTCCCCATGTGCTCATTAACTTGCATCATTTACATTGAGATTATTGTCTCCCCTTTATCCCTTTACATTGTTTCCACACTCTCCACTCTTATTCATATAGTAATTGAAGGTTTAGCTAAAGCAATAAGGCAAGAGAAAGAAATAATGGGATACAATTAGGGAACAAAGAGGTCGAATTATCCCTATTTGCAGATGACAAGATCCTATACTTAAATGACCATAAAGACTTAACTAGAAAACTCATAGGTCTAATTAGCTCATTTACCAAAATAGCAGGATATAAAATCAACAATCAAAAATCAGTAGCATTCCTATAAACCAATAACAGACAACAAAAGAAAGCAATCAAAATGGTAATCCCATTCATAATAACCTCAAAAATATAAAATATCTAGGAATATATATGACCAAGGAAATTAAAGACTTCTACAGGAAAAACTTCAAAACGCTAAAGAAACTGAAGAAGATACTAGAGGATAGAAAAACCTCCCTTGCTCATGCATCAGAAGAATTAACATTGTGAAAATGGCTATACTATCAAAATTATCTACAGATTCAATGCAATTTCCTTCAAAATTTCAATGATGTACGTCACAGAAATAGAATAACTATCATAAATTCATATGGAAGCACAAAAGACTCTGAGTAGCCAAAGCAATCCTAAGCAGAAACAGCAATACAGGAGACATCACAATACCTGACATCAAATTATATTACAGGGCCATAGTAAGACAAACAGCATGGTACTGGCACAAAAACAGACATGAAGATCAATGGAATATAATAGAAGACTGAGAAATAAACCCACATGGCTACAGCCACCTGATCATTGACAAAGCTTCTAAAAGTATACATTGGAGAGTAGATTGTCTCTTCCACAAATGGTTCTGGGGAAACCAAATGTCCACATGTAGAAAAATGAGAGTAAATCCATATCTCTTACCCTGTATAAAAATCAATTCAAAACAGATAAAAAATCATAATGTAAAAGTAGAAACTTTGAAATGACTAAAAGAAAATGCAGAGAACACACTTTGACACAGGCAAGTACTTTCTTAAAAGGACTCCAATAGCCCAGGAAATAGAACTAAGAATTGAAATATGGAATTACACAAAATTAAAAAGCTTTTGCATGGTAAAGAAAGCAATCAATAGGGTAAATGGAGAGCCCATAGAATGGGAGAAAATCTTTGCCAGTTATACATCTGGCAGAGGATTCATGTCTAGGATATATAAAGAAGTCAGAAATTAAATACCAAAAAATCCAAAATAATCTAATCAATAAGTGGACAATGGAACTGAAGAGACAGTTCTCAAAAGAAGAAATACACATGACCAATTAATATATGGAAAAATATTCAACATCCTTAACCATCAGGGAAATGCAAAGCAAAGCTATATTGCAGTTCCATCTTTCCCCTAGTCAGAATGGCTAGTGTAAGCCAACTAGACAACAACAAATGGTGGCAAGGATGTGGAGGATAAAGGAACCTTTTTATACTGATGATAAGACTATAAACTAGTACAACTATTATGGAAATCAGTGTAGAGGTTCCTCAGAAAACTAAAACTAGAAATATTATATGATCCAGTTATAACACTCCTGGGTATATGCCCAAAGGAATCCAAGTCATCATACCATGGAGACATCTGCCCAGATGTCCCTCAAGAGTGCAATGGATTTAATAAATGTGGTATATATACATAATGGAATATTATTTAGCCATAAAGAAGAATGAAATTGCATCATTTTCAGCAAAGTAGATAGAATTGGGGATCATCATTTTAAGTAAAATAAGCCAGAATCAGAAAGAGAAATATTACATATTTTTACTCATATGCAGATGCTAGATCTAACTTAAAAGGAAAAGAATATACATATATAATTGTGTGTATCTAAGATTGGAAAATACAAGGGGATTTATCTGGAGTTATGAGGGGAACAAGGGGAGGAGGACAGAGCAACATGGTGGATAATGAGGGAGAAAACAAATGTAAAATACACGATGCAATTATATGAAAATCTCATAATGGAACTCATCATAATGTATGCAAATTATATAATTAAAATTATGAAAATTTTAATTTAAAAATAATATATGTTAGTAGAGCAGTGCTTGACATATAATAAACAATAAATAAAGAGTAGATGTCACCTTTAATAGTAGTAATACAATTGAATTTTCATTCTAATTGGCCTTCTTGCCTATCAGCTAAAGTAGTTTGGGCTTTACTATATTTTTCCAATTTTATTGGAACCACCATAAACCTACCTGATTTTTTTCAAATAATTCAGTGAGGCTAATCGTCAAAGTAACCCATAAAATCTATCAGCAATAACAGAACTTCTGCAAGAAATTATTTTGCCTCTTCGGGTTGTTGACCATAAAGACCATAAAGACCATATGGTCTTTATGAAATAATATTAGATTTATCTTCTGGGTGAGCTTTTCTCTTTGAGAACTTGGTTTTCATTAGTTTAAAACATAAGTACATTTTGTACTTTTATGTAGCATAAAAACCTGAGTGCCTTTTCTTCTTGTGCCAAAATATCATTTCATCCTCATGATAGGTTAAACCCCACAGATCCTTTTGATGTCCTTGGTTTTTACTGATAATTAAAAAGTATTATACAAGTAAGTGAGTCATCAACAGATTTGATTTTAAATGAATCAGTCAGAAGGTGGTTATTGAAATACCTCTCATGGGAATGGAAGTTGGGGGAGAGAGAGGAGAGAACGAGAGAGAGGGAAGAAGCCTTAATTCAAATACTAAATGAATATTTACCAAGAGAAAATCAACAGAATACTAGTTGGGAAAAAGTAATGTGTTATAGGAGCATGACCTTTCGATAGAATTCACCAGAAGACAATAGAGCCACAAGGAATGTTCAGAAGTAGAGAATTTTGTCATATTATTCTTCAGTGGAAAAAGAGGAAAAACTTTTTCCAAGGGGAAAGAAAAGATAGAATTTGTTGAAAGGCAGCAAGTCCAATCTGAACATAGGCAAGGAAAGATGGAAGGCTGGAGACTATTGCGCACCCTCTTAAGAGGAGAGAAATTCTGTCACTAGAGGAGATTCAGAAAGTTGCACCCTAACACCCAGCCAGAACTGCAAGTCTTGAATTAGAATTAAAAATTATTTTCCTCCCTGGATTTACAGCTTTTCTTTTTCTAACTTTTAAAAAAATATTTCCCTTCCTCTAGGTCTTTCCTCTTACGAAGGCTCTTGAGGGGCAACTGGGAAGGGAATAACCCATCCCTTCTTTATTGGTTCCTGAATAGAGTTCACATAGTTCTTTCCATTTTTCCTGTTATATTTCAGGAACACATCTCCCTAGCCAGGAGACAAGTAGTTTGCAGACCAGAAAATTTCACTCTGTAAAAGTATACTTAATCACTGGAGTCCTGTGTGAATAATTTCTTGATACAAAATGAAGAATTGTTGAATGGAAATCAGTTGACTCTCTGAATAAATTTACTGATACTGATGGGGGAGACCTCATACTTTCCAGAAAAATGTCCCACGTGGACCTCATAGACTCAGGGATAGATGAATATGATCACTAGTTTTTGAAGTATTTCTTAGAATTAAGTTATAAAACACCTTTACCTCACAAAAAATGTGTTGCTTTATTGCCTTTTTCTTTTATGGATGGTGATCATTTATCTGAATGGTCAGTACAGGCCTGGGGCAACATACTGGAGTTCTATAAAATGTGCCTGTGCTCATTCCAACCAAAAAGGCACTGTATTCTTTTTCAGGGGAGCTCTGGTTTATGAGGACAAGGCTCATTTTGTAATTTCTTCTATATTATATTCACTAAAGGTCTATGGCAGTTGGAAGAGAGATATTTGGCTGGGGCCTTGTTCTTATGAATTCAAATTTTAGAATTTTAATATTAAGCTAAAATTTGATATAGGTATCATGACACATTGATAGGATTAAAAGTAATAATTGTCATGTTGCTTTATACTTAAATCCCACTTGTGAGATCCCATGGTCTACAGACTATTTCTGAAATAAGCAATCATTTCATAAATTGAATTATTTACTCATATCTGTAGTATAACATTAGAATAAAATTGGGTCTATATACCCATAAGCCATATGTGGAACATATGGGACCCATATTTGTTATGACACAGTTTTTTCAAAATTCCAAAAATGAATCCTACCATATGTATTGGCATTTTTGCATCTGTGAAAAGTACTTCACTGGTGTGCTTAGAGAAATAAATGCCTGGTATGCTCAGAGAAATAAATCATTCAATTTTATATAATAAAACCTCATTTGGTAAGGTGGGCATTTAAATGTGACATAATTTTCCTAGTCTTGTTTTGAGACTTCTGTTTTCTGTTTTTTAATATACACAACCCCTCCAAGAATGGAATTGGCTTTGAACCTTGGTGAGTTCAAGTGCACAATGTGGCTGGTTGTTTTGTACTGAGAAACTCTTTTTCCCCCACTTGTTGTCTAGGGTGATCCTGGACTGCCTGGGAACCCTGGCTACCCTGGACAACCTGGTCAAGATGGTAAGCCTGTGAGTACTGAAAGCTTAGTCATCTTCAGTACTGGGTTATAGTATCAAAGTAAAAACTGCACTGGGTATGGCTAAACAGGCACAGAAGACTTTATTCCACCCTGTTGAGACAAAGGGAGAGAGAGGTTTTAGACTCAGGGGTAACCTACTGGAAAAGTACTGGTGGATTTAGAAGGATATGATCAATGGGGTGGAATAGGTTGAGTTATTCCTCAACTTGCTAGTGTTTTCCCCTGTGGTTAGGCCATCTGTGTTTGCTAATTTGTGCCTATCAAAGATAGGATTCTACCTTTCTTCAGAGACTAAAATATAGAAATGTTGTCTTCTTTGATGATTCTATTTCAAAGGGAGGGCTCTCAGGTCCTTGAGAAAGATATTCCAGAGTTGTGAAGCCAAGAAGCCATTTAAAAGATTTATATCTCAAAGAGATAAAGAACTTATAATTACAAGTTTTCTAAAGTAAATGCTTTAAGAAAAGGGAAGTCAGGTAGAGTAAGGGAGATGCTTGCCTATATTTAGTCAAGCTGAAGGAGAACCCTAACGTTACCCTAGCCAATGGAATCAACCTTCTAGAGACTTTTAGTTATCTTACTTCAGAACTGCATATACCTTTGGGACAATTAAAAAATCCACCAGTGAGTTTCAGTATCATGAATGGCTGGGTTTAAAAATCCTTTTTTCTTTTCCCTATATGTATATCCAAGTTCTCAATTTAAGCATCATTTCAAAGGTGACATTTTTTCTAAGAACATATACAATAGTTTTTGTTATTGTTAGGTGCCATGGAGTCTGATATGACTCATAGCGACTCTCATAGGGTTTTTGATGGCTAACTATTTTGGGATTGCTTTGGGAGTGGATTGCCATGTCCTCCCATTTTTGTGGTGCTGGGGATCAAACTGAGGACCTCAGAGAGCACAGAGCAGCACTCTACCAACTGAGCTAAACCCTAGCCCATGTATACTAGAGTACTTTTATAATCAGACTAGAAATAATATCCTCTGAGGCCCAAGAGTACGTTGTTGTTGTTGTTGTTAGGTGCTGTTGAGTCGTGTCCAACTCATAGCAACCCTTATAGGGTTTTCAATGGCTGATTGTTTTGGGATTGCCTCTGGAGTGGGTTACCATGTCCTTTTCCTGTTTTTGTGGTGCTGGGAATTGAACTCCGGACCACAGAGACTGCAGAGCAGTGCTCTACCAACTGAGCTAAATCCCAGCCCCAAGAGTACTTTAGAGACATTTAAAAAGAACATAAATCAACTTTAAAGCACTTTGTTGTTGTTGTTAGGTACCATCGAGTAGGTATCCGACTCATAGTGACCCTCATAGGGTTTTTAAGGAAATATTTATATATGAGTCACCTGCCAACATGTTTGTTAGCGTAAATAAACATTACCTGTTAGCTCTTGGGCTGCACATGGGCACATGCCTGTTATCCCAGCAATTTGGGAGGTAGAGGGAGGAGGATCATGAGTTCAAGGCCAGAGGCAGTCTGCATAATTTAGTGAGACCCTGTCTGTAGATAAAAAATTAAAAATGGGCTAGGGGTGCAGCCCAGTGGTAGAACACTTGCAAAACATGTGTAAGGCTCTGGGTTCAAATCCCAAGTGCCACACGCACATAAAAAAAGTTAGCTTTTGAATATTAAATAATAATTATCACCAAGAAGCCTATCTCCTAAGAGACGTTTTTTAAAAATTCATGAACCATTACCATGAATGAGTGGGAAGGTTACTATGAGTCAGTAATTTTCAAAGAATGAAACAACCACAGGCCATAATACCCAACTATCAAGATAGAGGAGTTGTTTAAGTCCTCATGAGAGAGGTTTGCTAATGAATTTAATATAAAAAGCAAAAACAAAGCAAAACAAAACCAATCAGGTTTTGAAGACGTGGTCTACTGAGGCATTTTATGCCAGTGTTGCATAGGAAGGGGTTAGGTAAATACATGAGCCTGTGTAGATAGGAACTATGAGGAAGGGAGGCTAAGAGGTGACAAGGCTGACCTACCAGGATTCATTCCTGGTAGGCAGTGTGATGGCAGTCCAATTAGGGATTTTGAGGAATGAAGTGATTTGATCTGGTTTATAATTTTGAAGGACAAATATGTATATTATCTACAAAGTAGGTTACAAGGGCAATAGAAGAAGGGAGACTGTGTGTATGAAGTAACTTCATGATTGTAAAATGAGATGGGGGAGTAGCTTGGATAATGTGGGTAATGTGATTGAAGAATGGAGAGGTGGTGAGATTGTGGATTGCTTTCTTATGTAAAGCTGGCCACAACTGCCAGTGTGGTCATCAAAAGAAAAAGGTGTTAAGGAAGATACAAAGGATTTTAGCTGAGTAACAGGGTGAATTGTGGCACTGTTATTGCAGTGGGTAAGACTGTGGGAGATAGAAGCCTGTAGGGAGACTTGAGAATCCATTTTAAAGGATGTATTAGAGTGTCCAGTTGAGACTTACCATGTAGATGGATTAAAGCCAGAAGAGCAGATGAGGTCATTAAGGGACTGAGTACAGGTAGAGAAGAGAAGGAGACAGTAGACTGACTTTCTGGCTGTCTTAGAGGAAAAAGAGGAAGAGGATCCAGCCATGTTAGTTGGAAAGGACTGAGGTAGGAGGAAGTGAGGTAGGAGGAAAACCGAGAATGTGTGGTATTCATTTGAAGAAAGTTTTTCAAGGAGGGGATGATCAATTGTGTCATTGTCAAGAAAAATGAGAGTTATGACTAGACATAACTATTGAATTTGCTATGTGGAAGTAATGGAGGACTTGATAAATATGATTTCAGGAAAGGGGAGTATTTAAGCTGGATTGAGAAGGGTTCAGGGAAGAGTGGGAAATAAAATGGTGACAGTAGGTATTGATGCTTCCTCTAAGGATATAAGGGGAAGCAGAGAAATGGAGCAGCACATCAGGGATGATATGGGATAAAAACAGGGCTTAAAAGACAGGAGATAATGTAGCATATTTTATGATGATACAAATGAGGTGAAGGAAACACAAATGAAAGTTTTGGGAGACAGCAGATATTTGCAGGAAGAAAATCCACGTGTAGCTGGAGGGCATTGGTTCCAGGTACAAAAGGATAAGATTAGGAGCAATTAAATCTTTATATGGAAGAGAGGGCCAACCCAATATGTACAGAAACAGAAACAGCTAGGGGTGGATTTGTGGATAGGAAGTCAAGGAAATTATCAATGCTTGTATTTGAAGTGAATTGAATTAATTGACTCCAAACCTAACATCTCTTCTTTTATATTTCTCTATTTTATGACATTTGCCTTGTAATTTCCCTCATCATTTATCTCTTTCTTAATTTAGGCTGTCATTTCTTTTCTTTTCTTTTCTTTCCTTTTCTTTTCTTTTTTTTTTTTTTTTTCTGTTTTCTCACTGTAGTTCCTAATCCCACTAACATCAGTCCCTGAGGTCTATGTAAATTCTCTGCTAATCATACTGGGTGAGATGAAAATGTGAGACTTTCTGCTTGGAGATCACCTTCTTGCACCCCACTCTTTCTGTGGGGCTGGGATTTGGCTCAGTTGGTAGAGCGCTGCTCTGCAGTCTCTGAGGTCTCCGGGTTCAATTCCCAGCACCACAAAAATGGGAGAAGGACATGGCAATCCATTCCCAAGGCAATCCCAAAACAATTAGCCACTGAAAACCCAACTGGGGTCGCTATGAGTCAGACACAACTCGACAGCACCTAACTACGACAACTCTTTCGGCAGCTGGCAGCTGAAGTGCCCACTCCAAAGCAGATACACTTCATAGGCTCCTGTGTCACTTGCTAACACCTCATTAGGATTTGACACACCTTGACTGCACTGCTAAATTATTCAGGTCTTTTTTTTCAGTGATGAAAGACCTGGGCAGGGTTTGGAGGTGAATTCTGATGAGGCCTTCTGTGGGCTATCAAACATCAATTTGCTTTTTAAAAAAAAAAATCTTCCCATGAATGAAGTATTGGAAATTTAGGCAGAATTAACCTAATATAACAATCATGGCTATTACTCTATGACTTCCATTTACATAATAATAGACTTATTGCCATAACTAATTCAGTATAGGCATATACGTGTGTTTTGTGTATGCACGTATCATTTTATGTTAGCCATAGCTATGCAGTGTCTGAAAAGAAAGAAAGAAAGAACAAACGAACTATGGTAGGCAGAATCATAGTCCCCCAAATATGCCCATGTCCTAATCCTCAAATGCTCAAGCCTATGAATATATCATCTTACATGGCAAAAGAGGCTTTGCAAACATGATTCATTTAAGAATCTTGAGATAAGGAAATTATTTTGTATTATTTTGATGGCCCAAGGTAATCACAAGGGTCTTTATAAGCAGGAGGGAGGAGTGTCAGAGCTGGAGAAGGATTTCTGGCGATGATGATGGAAGCAGAGATCTGAGTGAGGTAGCCTAGCCATGAGCCAAGGGATAGAAAGCAGCCACCAGAAGCTGGAAAAGGACAGAATGGCTTCTCCGTTAGAGCCTTCAGAGGGATGGCAGGCCTGGTAACACCTTGCTGTTAGCTCCCTAAGACCCATTTCAGACTTCTGACCTCTACAAATATAAGGTAATAAATTTGTGTTATTCTAAGCCGCCTATATTGGTAGTAATTTGTTATAGCAGTGATGAGAAACTGAAGCACCAACCCTAATCCTTTTATCCCTAAAGAATGGTTTTCTTAAATGTCTTCCTCTCTCTTCCCCACCCCCGTTTCTTCCCCTCTGCAGGAGATGTGAGGTTGGGTGGCCAAGCAGAAAGAGACAGCAAGCCTGGGAGCCAGAACAGCTGAGGGTCATTATTGTGTGTCCAGGGCCAGCACCCAGCGGGAGTGGGAAGGTGTGGGTGGAGCCTCTGGCTGGCTATTGGAGCCATCTGGACCAAGGAAACTTGGATGGAACAGCTTGCAGGGAATTCTGCTTTGTTTGGATTTAGTTCTGTGCAATCCCCCTCAATAAGCAATTTGAATCTCTTTTACACATTAGCTCCAGGCCAAGACAAGTGAAGCTTTAAATAGTAAATTATTCCACTCTGGAGAAATACTAATTTTCATAAGGAAAGCGCCTTTAGCCAAAATTAAACAGCTATTTCCAATCCTTCCATTTCTTTCTCACTTCTCTATCAGTCCAATAATTTCTGTCAGTATAGTGTCTGGGCACATGCTTATGGTATTTTACTTTTATCATTATAAAAGAGAGACAGGGAAATTATATAACTTTCTAGGTCACTCAGTAAGCATTACACTGATATGACTTTGGCTTGTTAAAACAGGTCATATGTGAAAACATAAATAGGACTAGTTTAGGATTTTGGAGAGGCTTGTATTTTTACAGTGCTTGTATCTGTTTTCTGTCATTGTCGGTTACTCTTTTTGAAGGTAAGGTACTTTACTGAAACCAAAGCCCTGGCTGGTCACTGGACAGATCTGGGGCTGTGTTGCTGTCTGCTTAGCAAAGTCGCTTTACTTCTGTGGGCTTCAGTTTCTTCATCTGGAAAATGAGAAGGTGGTGCCGAGTGAAACCAAGATTTTCTTTAGTCTGATTTTCTAAGAACCCGTAAAGGCCATTGTAATCTTAAGAGAGAAAGATGACTTTGTACATCAGGGGCCTTAGGCAGTAAGTCTGGGAGATGGACAGTACATGGCTGCCAGTAGACAAAGAGGTGGCCTGGTGAGCAGGTGACACGCAGTGATCTAGGTGCCTTTGCCCTGCCTGCTTCAATGTGGTTCCCAGTAGGCTAGAGATACCAGGAGGAGGCCAGCTTCTAAGAAGTAAAACTGACAGAGATGAGAGTCAGCACAGCTAGGGAGTTGCAAAGTTACAGGTCTTACTGAAATAAGAATGTGAGTGGGGAAAAGTTAGTAGGAAGTGAATTTGTATAGGTAGGATGGAGAAGGGAGGGAAGATCACGCAGAGTTCTCTAGGTGGCTTTGGCTTTTAGTTGGAGTAAACTCCAGAACCACTGGCCTAGAAAAGTGACATGATCTCACTTTGGAAAGAAACTATTTTGGCTTCTTAAGCCTAGAGTAGATTGTAGAGTGATGAGGGCAAAAGCAGGGAGGACCTGTAGGAGCTCCTTGCAATAATCCAGGAGCAATATAATGGCAAATGGTGGCAGCTGGGTGAGGTGCAGAGGGCCTCTTATGTTTCTGGGACATTTTGAAGATAGAACGGAGAATATTTGCTGATATCTGGACTGCAGGTTAGAGAGAGAAGTTAGGGGAAATGCTAACAATATGGGGGAAAACGAGGGAGAGAAAACTGGGTGAGGGAAATCAGGAGTGTGGTTTGGGATGTGTTAAATTTATATGTAAGAAACCCAAGTAGAAATTTTAAGTGGGCAGCTGAATAGAGAAGGTCTGACATTCAGGGTGTCTTCCTTTTTGTGAAGTGCCCTTTCTTGTCTTTTGCCTAGTTTCTATAAGAGCGATTGTATTTCTCCTATCAATAATAAGAGTTTTTCATGCTCTAACAGAATTAATTTTTTACTACACATGCTGTAAATATTTCTTTTGACTGTTCATTTGGTTTATAATCTTGTTTTTAATTTTTGTAAGTGTAAAAATGTCCTAGAATTGAATAGTTTGTCCTTTTATTTCTTCCAGTGTTATTTGTGGGGGCATTTAATAGTCTACTATATGTTAGTTTATTATGATTCTTAATGACTTTGTTCTTGATTTCATTGGGAATTCATTTTAGTACTTGGGGTGCCATGAAGATCCAAGCATATTTGGGGAATTTAGAGAATGTAGTATTCTAACGTAGTGAAATTTAACCAGAATAAATATGCTGCTCTTCCTTGTCTATGAGATATTATTTTGTCTTGGTGAAGAAAGGGATCAACATTGTAAAGGGGCTGCCTGAAAGGCTGATGCAATTTTTGGAATGGTCACTAAACATATAACATCTATAATGAGCAAAGTGACAATAAGACTCTGGAGTGTTGGATTTGGTTTAGAGTTCTATACTTTAGGGTCATGCTGAAACTAGAATTCACTCAGCAAAGAGTAATTGGAAGAGTGGAAGAGCTCAGAAGAATGTCTGTGAAGGAGGAGTTATTGAAATTCAGGTGTAATCTAAACAAGAGATGCTGTTTTCAAATATTCAAGGGTAATGGTAGAGAATAGGAGAAAAACAAGGAAAATGGACATTGAGCCTTGCAGAGTAAGCTTGACAGGGGGTAGGTAATTAATAGTAAATCACATAGGATTCATAAGGCAAGGCTTTTACGCTTTCCTCCTTTCAGACCCTTAACTGAATTTGGTGCCAATTGTGGACTCAACACTTTAAGAGCTATAGGGATTTAGGGCTGAGAGCAATGGAATTTGGAGAAGGGATGTTGTTGTTGTTGTTAGGTGCCATTGAGTTGTATCTGACTCATAGCAATCTTCATAGGGTTTTCAATGACTGATTGTTTTGGGATTGCTTTGGGAGTGGATTTCCATGTCCTTCTCCCATTTTTGCAGTGCTGGGAATTGAACAGGGGACCTCAGAGACTGCACAGCAGCATTCTACCAACTGAGCTAAATCCCAGCCCTAGAGAAGTGATATATTAGAATAAAGACCAAAGAAATGACAATTATTTAGCCTATAGAAGAGAATTACAAGAGGCAACTTAATTATGAAATGTATGAAATATCTTTCTAGAGAGAATGTATGTGAACTCTTATTTCACCTTAGTCTAGGTAACTTAGCAAAAGGATTTATTGATTCACTTTTTCCCACGACAATTTTTCTCCTCCTCCTCCTTCTCTTCCTCCTCCATCTTCTTTCTTTCCCTCTCTCCCTCCCTTCCCTTCCTCTTTCCTTCCTTTTTTTCACCCTCTGCCTTCCTTTCCTTTCTTCCCTCCTCCTCCCCTTGTGAAAATCTCACTGATTCACTGTAAGATGGACCACTTGCTTTGAATGAATTATCCTATGCTTGGACAGCTTTTCTTCCTTTTCTGTAATAACATATTATTTCAACTTGTGTCTTCATAAGGCTATTAGGGGCTGGGATTTAGCTCAGTTGGTAGAGCGCTGCGCTGCAGTCTCTGAGGTCCTGAGTTCGATTCCCAGCACCGCAAAAATGGGAGAAGGACGTGGCAATCCACTCCCAAGGCAATCCTGAAACAGTTAGCCATTGAAAACCCTCTGAGGGTTGCTAGGAGTCGGATACCGACTCGACGGCACACAATAACAACAAGGCTATTAGGCTAGACAAAGCTTAGTTGACAAGTTAATTCATTTTTTTTCCCACTCTCCTTCTGTAAAAATCATGTGGATCTTTCTCTTTCTCTTATGTCTTTTAAAAAGATTACTTATATTTTACATATCAGAGGTAGTGTATATAAAAACAATTATGTGTGTAGAGACATTATAGGGAATTGCATACTAATATATACTAATGTTTCTTGTATATTAATTTTTTTCAAGTGTTTGGTGACACTTCTAGAACTTGTAATCTTATTTTATTACATTTATTTTTTTGTGGTATTTGGGAGTTGAATCCAGGACCTTGTGTATACTTTGCAAGTGCTCTACTGCTGAGCTGCATTCCCAGGCCATTTTCTTAGCTTTTATTTTGAGACAGGGTCTCATAAAATTATGCAAGCTGCCTCTGACCTCAAACTCCCAATCTTTCTGCCTAAGCACCCCCAAGTTGCTGGGATTACAGGCATGTGCCACTGAGTCCAGCTAGCATTTGTGATTTTAAAGATAAGTTCATGATCATATTATATCTTCTTTTATCTGACATCTGAATTCAGTACTTCTTAAAAAGTAAGTTATATTTGTATGTTGTTTTACAATTATATATTGTTTTCAGACTTTTTTCTCATTAAATTTAATCAGTATCACCCAACAGCCTTTGGAAGGTAGATATTATTCTCTTATAGATTAATCTCAATTTTTTTTTTACAGAGGATAGAAAATAAGTTTCACTCAACTTGGCATAACTCATACCACTGACAAACTGACATCTATTGCCAAGGGAAGAATCCTCAAAAGAAACTGAACTTTGCACATAGGATATATTCTGTTGGCCAACTGTTAACTGCTAGACAGGTACTTTTAGGAGCAAGCTCCTATACTCAGGGGGTAAAAGCTACTGACCCTTTATGATGGTTAACACATCTTCAAAGTTGTTTTGTTTGTTTGTTTGTTTGTATCAACTAAGGCCCCTGGGAGAAACTCATAGAGAATCAGCCAAAATCACTGGATCAGTCCACTCAAAGAGTTTTAGTCTATTTTTACTTTCTTCTTTTTTTAAACATGAGTTATATGACCTTGAACTGAGGATGCTCAGGAATGTTCCTGATAAGTCTTTCCTATCTGAATAAGTTTTCCTTATAAAGTCCCCTTATCTTCTTTGTTTCGGGAGAACAGTACTTTGAAAGTCATATCCAGGACTGTTTTTACCATTAAAGTTCTCAGTATTGGTGACTGGTTGAGCTCAATATTCATTTATTTGCTTATTAATTCATTCTTTCCTTGATTCAGTCACATACCCTCTATTTGTTGAGTGTTTAACTGTGTTGCTGGTACTCTCAGAGCTTGTCTCTTAGGAAAGCGTCCCCTTAATGCCTGTTCTTCATCTCCTATTGCATCACAGTTGTCTCCTAGACTTAGCTCAGGTGTAATTTTGCATATACAGTGGTACCTTGGCACTCACCCACAATGTATTCTGGAAGTGCTGATTAGTTCCAGTGCTGAGCACTTCTGTCCCATAAGAAATAATGTAAATGTATTTATTGATTCCAGTACCATACTGAATAGCTCATTCAGACACATATTCGCCACTCACATACTTAAAAATGCATTCCTTTTTGAATTCAATTGTTGTTAGTTGAGGGCTGCTATGTTCAAGCATCAGAGCTGGGATTTAACTCAGTTGGTAGAGCGCTGTGCTGTAGTCTCTGAGGTCCCGAGTTCAATTCCCAGCACCACAAAAATGGGAGAAGGGCCTGGCAATCCACTCCCAAGGCAATCCTGAAACAGCCATTAAAAACCCTATGAGGGTCGCTATGAGCTGGATACCAACTCCATGGCACTCGATGGCACAGCAACAACATGTTCAAGCATCAAGCAGTTCAAGTGCTGAGGTACCAATGTACTAATGTGATTTATTAGTCAAGTAATTTGAATTGTCAATTAAATCATATAAACTATTTGACTAATGGTTGAATTAGCAAAGAAACTAGTTTCTATATTTGTTATGTCTGCAGCCATAGCACCCTAGCATCCCATCCCATCTGATCTTCTAAGCTAAGCAGTGTTGGCCTGATTAGTCCTTGGATGGGAGACTGCCTGGGAATACTGGGTACTGCAGGCTAGGGAGAAGGACCTGGTGATCCACTCCTGAAGCAATCTACCATTAAAAGTCAAATGAATAGTCTGGCACTGACAATAGTGCCAGGTATGGCACAGTGTCAGGAAGTGTTTTGTTCTGTTGTACATAGGGTCACTATGAGTCAAACCCAACCCAACAGCACCTAACAACAGCAACAATGACAAGAACAAGAACATATTTGCCATACACAGAAAGATAAAGATTTATGCATTTTCTTTGGAGTTTAGTTGCATAGGGCTATAAAGTCTGCCAGTGGCCAGAATAACTGCTTGAGCCAGAAGCAGTGGCACATACCTGTAATCCCAGCTACTCAAGAGACAGTCAGAATTGCAAATTGTGGCCAGAGGCAGTGTATGTAACTTAGCAAGATCCCATCTCAGTATAAAAAACAAAAACTGGGCTAGGGGTGCAGCTCAGTTGTGGAGTACTTGCAAAGTATGAGTGAGGCCCCTTCAGTACTGTAAAACAAAAAAAGTACATGCTTGATATTGGTTACCTACTTACTGTGACTCTGTACTAGAATATCTGTTGGAATTTTGGAAACTTTTGAAGAAAATTATGTAATACAATAAACCTTAAGTCACATTCTTCCATTTTTAAAAGAAAGGTAATATCCCAAATGACTTCTCTGGATTTTATTCTCATTTTTAAATTTTAGAATACTAAAGAAAACCAAATTTACCTGCCCTTCTCATTAGTTTGAAAAAATGTATATTATGGTATTTAGTTTGGTAGATTATTATATGGCATGATTAGAATTAGGCTCAGAAGAGATGGTGACCCTTGCACATTTGGGGATTTTGTTTCCTCAGTTTCCATTCCAATGCTATATATCTTTCCTGGAGCATTGCAGCTATGACTCATGGAAGAAAATTAAATTGATTCTCTACTCTTCAACCCTACAATTTGGCAGTCAGAGTATTTTTTTCCCTAAAAATGACTCATTTACAAAGAGACTTTCTGTGAACATGGAAAAGACTTGAATGCTGTAAGAAATCTTGCAGATGAGAGTAGAGTGGATATTTGGATTAGCTCATAATTGCAAGATAGCAAAAATTCAGGTTGAAGAGTGTTAACCAAAGATCAGAGGAAAGATGTAGTTCTCTAATGAAACACAGAAACTCTTTTCATGAAAAAAAAAATTTAGTAAGCTATATAAAAATCTTATCTTACAATTGTTGTTGTTGTTAGGTGCTATCAAGTTGGTATCTGACTCATAGTGACCCTCGTAGGGTTTTCAATGGCTAACTGTTTTGGGATTGCCTTGGGAGTGGATTGCCAGGTCCTTCTCCCATTTTTTTTGTGGTGCTGTGAATTGAACTTGGGACATCAGAAACTGCAATGCAGTGCTCTACCAACTGAGGTAAATCCCAGCCCTATCTTACAATTAGTATATGCTAATAATAAAGCCAACCGTGCCAACAACAAATAAATAAAGATTGGTGGTGGGGAAATGCTAGGTTCATCAAAAAGGTGAATGCCTTTGGGTCCTAGAGTGAGTTTACAGTGTTGGGGAAAGGGAAGTTGTATGGTTGGAGGGAAGGGAACCAGGGTGATATAAAATCAGGCTGAAGCCTTTAGTAAAACAACGTGGATTGGTTAGAACCAGATCAGGGACCTTTTTGAATTCTAGTTTGTAATTTACTCTGTAGAAAAGTGGAGAATCACTGAGGCCTGCGAGTGAAGAAAAATACATTTTTCTCTCCCTCATGTCTTTTGCAGCAAGTGGTTGCTTCTCCTTAATATTAAAACCAAGCTACAAAGGAAAAAGGCTTATATTTTTCCTGTTTTAGGGCATTTTCCTTGTTCTAGCATACCCTACTATGAATCAACCAATGTTTATTTCTTCCTCCTCTTGGAAATTGTTCTGTTGTTATATTTCTCCCTGTTAACCTTTATTTTCCTGATTTTAAGTCAAAAATTTTCTTTTTAAAAATTCTGTCCAATTTCTTTTGGTGTTTTGCCCTGGGATCCCCAGCTTGGATGTGGTTATGGTTTCCTTATTTTGTTACTAAGCATGTTTCCTCCACCTTTTAAAATAATCTTTGAATTTCTTTTTGCAAGTAAGATTTCAAGAATACATCTCATTGTAAGCTTGGAAAGATATATACCCTAATAATCTCATATCGTGGAAAGCACTTATTCTTATATTGTAGTTCCTCTAAAGACAAAAGACATAGCCATTATGAAATACATGGAAGCCATACTTGTAGCATTAGGTCTGTGTGAATGTCAAAAAAGGGTTAAATCATAATGAAGATGACTGGATCTACCATTGTCAATGTAGTAATGGTGGTTGATAAGCTTAAGGAATAATGTTCCACAAAAGTGTTCTTATGGTTTTGTACCATTGTCACTGAAGAAAGAATAGAAACTCACATTTACTGAGTTCCTAACATCTGCCAGGCATGTTCACCTGTGATTCTGTTTTAATCTTTTCAGAAATGAATTAAGTATTCTTATCCCATCTCGTAGTATGAAACTGAGCCTTTGCCAGGCAAAGCAACTTAACCAAAATCCCATAGAAAGTGAAGGGAGGAGGAAAAATTCAGCCCAAGGTCTTTTCCAGTTTCAGAATTCATTGTCTTTCCATTTCACTGTGTTGCCTCCCAGGATTTGGGGATTTCATGACTCTGCCTGAGGTCATGTTATGAGTCAGAGGTAATCTGGGAACACAGCTCAGGGCATCTCCACATTGTTTTAATCCATTAAAATGCGATGTGTCTTCTATAACAAGTATCTCACATCAGCTTCTTCAAAGAGAAGCAATAGCTTTTGATCTATAATAGGAGGTTAATTTTCTTAAAAGTAGTAAAGAGACATGATATTTGGTTTAACTTTTGAAAAGATATTAAAGAAAAATTGTTTATTAAATGTGAACTTTGCAGATAACCATCCATGGTAATTTTCTTTTGAGGAATTTTATGAACATTCCCTTCCCCTGGGCATTCAGAATTCTAAACAGTTTAAAAATAGTCTGGAAAAATGGACTTCTTTGAATCTGATGAGTCATTCCAGAATGATCAGATATGATCCATTATGAAGCACTCTCTGATAGAGGGTGTTCCCCCTGGCTCTGCCAACTTACTATTTATGTAAGTTTGAGCAGATTCCTTAACCTTCTGTGCCTTAGTTTCCTCATCTGAAAATGTGGGTAATTTAGAACCTACATTAAGAAGTGGTTGTGAAGCTTATGTGGATTAACAGGTATAAATCAGTTTGGAACATGATAAACACTCCGTCAATCATTGCTATTCTTCCCAATAAAAACAGCCTGTTGTAAATCATATGTTGGCATGTAAGAGTAATATAGTTGAGCTGGAATTCAGTTTCAGGCCTATCTTATTCCAAAGTGGTTTAGGGAAGCAATTTCAATAATAATAAGAATGGCATAGGGAGATTTGAGCAAGCTCTATGTATATTAACTTTATTCTTTCTTTTAATTGATCTTGAGAACATGAACCACAATATATTACTAAAAGTTTCAGTTTTCTACTGGAAGCTGCACAAACATCATGATTCATTGGGGTAAGAGATTTTGTACACATGTGTACCATATGAATGATTTAAAGGTAAATTCTTCCTCTGTTTGATCAACAAAAATCTGCTAAGTATTGTGTTTGATGGGATAAACACAGAGGTGAGTTAGACCTGCTTTGTCAAGGAGCCACATAAACCAGCCAAAATTACAGGTTTGTATGGAGTCTGGAGACATTGACTGAGGAGACTAATTGTCCGATGAAGTAAAATACTTAAGGACTGGGCAAAGGAACTCAAGAGAAAATGTGAATCTAAGAAGTCATGGAGAAAGCATAATGATATTTTGTAAAGATCTGAATGGAGGGTGAAGGAAAGGATGATGGTGATAGGAATTCTATAGTCATCACCATTCTGGAAGGAGCTGAAAAACCATTGTAGAAAAAGAAAAAAATGTAAGCTCAGGTAAGGGAAGACAAACAATAACCTATGACCAAACTCTGAGAGACAATCATCACTATTTTTTTATTAGAAATTTTTAATGTACATCATAATGTGATTCATTTTGACATGCTTTTCGTTGTGACAATTTTCATATATGCAATTTGATAAGCATTATTCATATAGGTTACCCCTTACCTTCCTCTATGTTTCCCCCCTCCCCCCTTCCTATCTAGGTTTCCCATCCAAGTCTTCTCTATCTTTTACTATATAGTATTTTTCTATATGTCCTTGGGTTCCATTTCTGTTTAAGATAGAAACTTTTCCTGTAGTGGTCTTTGTTTCTATCTTGTTAGAACAATTACATGCGATTTCTAGTCCATTTATATTGACCTCATTCTTATCTTCCCTCCCCCCCTTTTAATGTGATCTGAC
>VMDO01007504.1:0-12614 GCA_007922755.1 Pedetes capensis | reverse complement strand
ATGAGAAATCATCACTATTATTATTGCTATAGCTACCAAATAGTATTACAAAGAATATTTGAAAATGTGAATAGAAAAGCTGAGAATTACGATATCTATAAAGTTACACATAAAATGTGCTAACAAGGGAGTAGATGACTAATGAAGGCCAATGTAGACATGTATTCATAGCCACATTGAAATGAAGCATTTGAATGTAAGAGTGAAGATGTAACTGGAGACCTTGAGGAGATCTGTGTTACTACCATTGACTGAAGATCCCTGTACCTAGACAGGAGGATCCAAGAAAGATAGACTCTGAACAGAGAGTGGTGGCTGTGTTTGTAGGTGATAGAAGGTCCCAGTTAACCTAATGTTGGTCTTGGGAAACCTGGGTGAGTGTTTAGGAGCTGCAAGTTTGTTTGAAGACTTTAGTTGCTGTGTACTGAGTGGAGAATAAATAGTTTTCCTGTCTAAAAGTGCTGTTTTACCAAGGTTTCAGGTTAATGCAGTGGAGTTAAAAACGACTCTTCACTTCCTCCCACCTTTAGCAAACAGCTCAGCCCTGAGGAGTGAAGGGGGACACATCACAGCCACATACTTGGGGTTAGCATTGGCAGCTTTCTACACTGTGCAATACAAAGGTTGTTATAGGCTTAAGAATAACATTAAGCAAGACTTATTTAATTCCAGAGATTAACTCAGATGGCCATTAACCAGGTATTTAAAAGATGTATTGCATTTGTTTAATTCTTGAATCTTCTCAAGTGGTTTTCTTCTGAAGGTATTAAATATGTTCATAAGGTAGAGAACATTTCTTTAGGAGCTCTAAATTTGTAGAACACTGACTATACATTTCCATCTCAGTCTTCCTTTTAATTTAAGCATCTGTGGACTTTTTTTATTAATTTAGAGATGTTTAAAACAGTTTCCTATGTATTTTAAGGACTTCATTAAGAGTAGAAATTGTGAATTCTTTACTAAGCCTTTTAGCCTTTCCTTCCTTCCTTTCCTCCTCCTCCTCCTCCTCCTCCTTCTTCTCTTTTCTCTTTTCTTTTTTCCTTCCTTCCTTCCTTCCTTCCTTCCTTCCTTCCTTCCATCTTTCTTTCTTTCTTTTTGGCTAGGGATGAAACACAGGCCCTTACACATGCTAGGGAAGCATTCTACAACTGAGCTATACCCATAGCATGCTATTTTGGTTTATTAGACAGTCACTAAGTGAAGTTTTAAGGGTAAGAAACTTGAGACAGGAGTGAATCCTGAAATGAAGAGCTGTTCTTTACAAATATGTTGCAACATTATTAACTTCTTATTTATTTTTCTTTAGGGATATCAGGGAATCTCAGGATCACCAGGGGTTCCAGGATCTCCAGGAATACAAGTTTGTGAACCATTTATATACATTTCATAAGTTTCATTTCTAATGAACTCAAAAGCATAATTAATACATTTTCATTTTGTGGTTAATGTAGGGAGCTCGAGGACTACCAGGTTACAAAGGAGAACCAGGGAGAGAGGGCCAAAAGGTAAATACACACAATCAAAAATGAGATCAGTGGTTTCAGTGTTTCAGACAAAACCAAGGATGGTATGTATGATGGCTCCCATTCATAATGTTCACCTTGGTGAATTACAGGATTTATGAACTTAGAAATTCATCAATGGCATTAGCCAATAAGGCTCACAGAAGCCTTTTATCCCTAGGTGAAAGTGGGCAATGACCACTATTGGATGAAGCGGATGTCATTGCCTGAGTGCTGTGTTCTTTACTTGTGGTTAAGGCCCTCTTCTTAGAGGGGAAATATATGTCAATGGGGTGTGTTGCTGCCTTAGCCTCAGCACAATGCCTGCAGGTCCATCTCTAAAGGAATTACTTGTCTGTTGGGTGGTCTATTGTTTCAGCCCTGTTAGACTTCTGTAGGGCTTCTGTGCATAAAGACATTTGTATTACAGATTCTCTTTTATAAAAACTCAAAGATTTTTCCACGTTTTGCATCAAAGTACGTGCTCTTTAAATGTGTTAGTGCCTCCCATGATATAGTCAATATTGAATATGCCATGGACTGCCAAAAGAACCAGCATATCTCTCCCAGAGGAAGTGCAGCCAGAGTGCCCCTTGAAAGCAAGGATGGTTGGAGTGTATCTTGTACATTTTGGGCATATTGTTAGGAGGGGCCAAGCCCTGGAGAAGGATATCATGTTTAGAAGAGTGTCAGATCAATGAAGAAAAGGAAGACTGTCTACTAGACCTTGTGGCTGCAACAGTGGGCACAAACATGGCAGTCTCAGGGAGTGTTTTGATCTGTTGTACCTAGAGTAGCTATGAGTCAGATTTGACTTGATAGCACCTAACAACAACAGTACCTTCCAATGGGTACAGCCAATGTCTGCTGACTGTGATAAGTTGTATACATTTGACATGCCCATTTATATTTGTTTGATTCTCTTGTTGATTTGTTAGCTTAATTCCTAGGATACCAATCTTATTTCCAATTTTTTTTGAGGGTATTCTGCTATTGGCTCCTGATAAAACTCAATTGTGATTTTCTGACTGCCATCCTTGCAAAATTCTTACCCTTTAAAAATAATGTGCACAGATTCACATCTGAGAAACTTTCATGTAAATCTCATCCATTTTATGTTTTTATGGCTACTGTTGTTGGTTGCAGAAAATTGTAGCTGTTTAAAGAACAACTCTTTGCCAAGTGTGATGGCTCATGTCTGTAATCCCAGTGACTCGGGAGGCAGAGGCAGGAGGATCACAGGCTGGAGGCCAGAGGCAGCCTGCATAATTTAGTGAGACCTCTTCCCAAAATAAAAAATTAAAAATTGGGAGAGGGGCTAAAAATGTTCTAGGGGTGCAGCTCAGCAGTGGAGTGCTTGCATGGCGTATGCAGTTCCTTGGCCTCAGCCTCCCAGTACCACCAAAAGAAAATAAAGTTTAAGTTAAAGTATATCTCTTGAGTCTGGCAGATCAGCTACTTACAAAGCTATTGAACAAGTTGCTTAATGTCTCCAAATCTTTCTTTCTTTATTGAAAAACTGGGATTTCTTTCTAGGCTTGTTGTGAGGATTGAAGGAGATGATATATGAAAACTACTTAGTTGTGGTTCTTGGCTCAGAGGATGTATATATATATATATATGTATGTATATATATATATGTGTATATATATGTATATATATATGTATATGTATATATATGAACACACAAATATATTTATATATTTCCTTTTATATATTTATAAACCTAATATATATTTCCTGTTTTGTTCATCAAATAGCATGATTATAGTTGGGATGTATCACTGATTGAACTGACATATGAGGTATGATAAAAAAAAAATTCTGGTGAATGTTAGTGCCTCAGTGCCACCTAATGGAAAGCCAGGAATCTTCAATATGGGAAGTGATATGTGGCACATTGATCTTAGTAACAACGTATGATGAGTTTTTGTTTTGTGTTTTTTGATTTTTTTATCACTAGGCATCTGAACACATGGTGTCACACTAACGTTGCAAGTGCTCAATCACTGGGCTGTACCCCAACCCCTTTTTTTAGTATTTATCTTGACACAGTGTCTTGGAAAGTTACACAAGTTGCCTCTGGCCTCAAACTTGAGATGTTCCTCTCCCGGCCTCCCAAGTTGCTGGGTTTACAGGCATGCGCCACTACACCCAGCTCACATGTGACAAGCTTTAGCTTGTTTGATGCCATCGGTCAGGTGTGAGCTATACTGAGAGAATGTGTTTTAAAGTGGCCCTAAATCATGGATCATGAGCAATGTTTCCAGTATGGCAGTGTCTGTCAAGTAAACATTATGGTGCATCCTCATCTACCTTATTCACTGGATCTGGCACCATGTGACTTCTGGCTCTTCCTCAAAGTCAAAATGACCATGAAAGGTAAATGTTTTAAATCGATTCAGAACATCAAGACAGCCACAACAATGTAGCTGAAGACATTCATGAAAGAAGACTTCAGAACTGCTTCAGAAAGTGGCAGGAATAATGGGACCTGTGTGTCTGAAGACAGGATGAGTGTTTCAAGGGGGATTTAATGGCAATGTGTCTTTTACTATAAAAATATTTTTTTAAAATTTAAACATTCCCTGTGTTTTTGGATCATATCTCATATGTTAATGGATAAATCCTGGGTAGAACAGTCACCAGGGTAAGTAGGAAAGTTAAGGACTTGAAATGAAACACAGAGAAGGCAGAATAGGTAAGAGCAGATATATAATATGGAAAGAGTTAGAGGAAGCAAAAACAATAGTCAATGTCATTCCCAAAAAAGAAGTATAAAATTCTCATGTCTACTGAGTAGCCCTGGGCATGTATGAGTCCTTTTAGCCACTGAAAAATCTCTTGTCAGTTTCATATGCTGGACAAATTTTCAGAGACAGTAGGATGCAGGCCAAGCCACAGGTATGGGAGATGTCATATATACTCCTGTCCTGGGGATGGTGTGTGAGACAGCGTGACTTTCTCCAGGTGAGTGGGGGATTCTGTGAGGAGAGTGAGGACACGTTTTCTAAGGAGCCCATGTACCAAGCACCCCTCCTACGTTCTAGTTGACAGAATCATTGTTGTCTCTTTACATTCTCACAAATAGCCTAAAATATGTGGAGAAAAAAAGATATGTATCAATGAAGGTGTCCATGAATGAAAAGGTATTTTCCCCTTAGTTGCCTTTGGAGACCAAATATAAAACAATAGCCTTCATATTTGTACGTCTTAAAAGAATTTGAGCAAATTTTTGTGGGAATAGATGTGCCTTATTTAAAAATAAAAGAGTGACCTAAATTCTATTGGTCACATCCTTTTTATTATTACAATTATTAGTAGATAGTAATTATATGGATTAATGGTGTTCACCACATACATTGTACACTGATTATGTCGACTTACCTTCTTCTACCCTCAACCCCATCCAACACCCTTCCCAGTCCCTAATAGTCCCTCTTCTCTTAGAGTATCTTTTTTTGCCTCCCACATATGAGAGAGAACATGTGATACTTGTCTTCTTGTATCTTTATTATTTCACTTAACATTATGTCTTCTAGTTCCATCCATTGGGTGCAGATGACAGGATTCCATTCTTCTTCATAGCTGAATAATACTCCATTGTGTATATATACCATACTTATCCATTCATCTGTTGATGGGCTCCTAACCTGATTCCCTCTCTTGGCTATTGTGGACAGTTCCTCAGTAAATACGAGTATATAGGTATATCTGTATGCTGACTTCATTTCCTTTGCATGCATACCCAGGATAGCTGGGTCATATGTCAGGTCTATTTTTAATTTTTCTAGGAAAAATTATATAGCAGCTGTACTAATTTATGTTCCTACCAACAATGTATAAGTGTTCCTCCTCCCACCAAATCTTCATCAGCATTTCGCTGTTGTTGTTGTTTTGATAACAGCCATTCTAACTGGAGAAAATGGTATCTCATAATAGTTTTGATTTGCATCATGGCTAATAACGTTGACTATTTTTCATATATTTATTGGCCATTAGTATTTCTTCTTTTGAGAAGTCTCTATTCAGATCATTTTCCATTTTTAGTTGGGTTATATGTTTTTTGGTTAAATTCTCTGAGTTTGTTACACATTCTGGGTACTGGGTATTAACATGCTGTCAGATAAATATCTAGCAAGTATCTTCTCCCATTCTGTAGGTTATCTCTTCACTCTGATGATTGTTTCATTTGCTGTGTAGAAGCTTTTTATAATCCCATGTGTCAATTTTTGCTTTTGTGTTCTGTGATTTGGGGATTGTATCAATAAAACATCACCTTTACAAATATCTTGAATTGGTTCTCCTATGTTTTTCTCTTCAGGCCTTACATTAAGGTCTTTGACCCATTTTGAATTGGTTTTTGTTCAGAATGAGCTATAGAGATCAAGTTTTAATCTTCTGCATGTGGATATCCATATTTCCCAGCACAATTTGTTGAAGAGGCTGTCTTTCCTCCAATGTTTATTTTTGGCACCTATGTCGAGAATCAATTGTCTGTAGCTGTGTGGGCTTATTTCTGGACCCTCTGTTCTATTCCATTGGCCTATGTGTCTATTTTCTTGCTGACACCATGCTGTTTATATTATTATGGGTCTGTAGTACAGTTTGTAATCAGGTACTGTGATGCCTCCAGGTTTTTTGTTTTTGCTTAAGTTTGCTTTGGCTACTTGGCGTCTTTCCATGTGAATTTAAGGATTGTTTTTCCCAGTTCTGTGTACTGGTAGCATCTTAAATTAACTGTTCTATTGTTTTGGATCACTGAAGTAACTTTTAAATACAGATGTATGAATTTAACAAAGCCATGCTTTCTGTTGGCCTGCAGCCGTAGCCCTGTGGCATCAGATCCCATCAGATCTCAGAAGTTAAGCAGGGTCAGCCTGGTTAGTACTTGGATGGGAGACATCCTAGGAACACCAGGTGCTGTAGGCTTGGGAGAAGGACCCGGCAACCCACTCCCAAAAAACAATCAGCCATTGAAAATCCTATGAACAGCAAAGAAGCACTGACAATAGTGTTTCCCCTATTGTATGTAGGGTTGCTATGAGTCAGATACCAACTTGACGGCACCTAACAAAAACAACAACATGTTTTCTGTTGGAGAAGATAAAGACAACAGATATATGTTTATGCAAGGGCTTTGTTTTCAGAACAGTAATGATTTTGACCAGAGTTGCTTGTTTTTTGAAGTTCATTGTTGGGGTTATGCTGTAATTTGTCAAATGGGCCTAAAATCACCACATGCTACCTTCCAAGTTCTCTCCTCATGTTCTTGTGACTCCTAAGAGTTATTACTCAGAATTAAAATAAGTTAGTAAGTTAGTTAAAAGGGTTTCCTTTATCCTCCCTTTATAATTTTTCCTTGATTTTAAGAAATGGGAAGGTGAAAAAATATAAGCCTGAGAGGGTTTTGAGTTATGGCAGCCTGTTTTTTCCAGGCATCACAGGGTGGCTGTTGAGAGATTGTTCCACACAATACTGTTCTCCATTAGGATACTTTCCCAGAATAATTTCCATTTTGTGGCTTCTCTCTGAAGACTCTCACAGTAGGAATTTCCACTAGAGATAATTAAAATTAGATGCACTTTTTATTTTGCTGACTTTAAAATTTGCTCTTTCCATATCAGATGATAGACTGTATGTAGATTTTCAGGATTTTATTTTGCCTACATTTACAAAGTCAAAAGAAACATTTATTCAGAAAATACCTTTCATTAGTAATACATTTTATTTTATATATACTTTAAATCTATTTTATAATCTAAAAAGGCTTTCTCTACCTTAAGGAAATTTGTTTAAATTATGTGAAGAAATATGTTTTGTTAAAACTTTCATTAGGCTCTGTTGGTTAATTGATATGTATTTATGAGTTTTCAAATTGAGCACAAACCTTTTCTATGGCAAATTCAGTTTTGGAGATGCAAGAAGTATTAATAATTTATTTTTTGCCTATCCAGATTTTGTGCAAACTGACTTCTTTTTTTTTTTCTGAACATAAAAAATAAAATATGTTAATTATGTCTAAGGTACTATTTTTAAACAAAGAATACATTTTATTGTCTTTGTTAGAGCGTTTAACACTTAGTGGTCCCTTTCCTGAAACCTCACTCTTCAGTTGTCTTTGGCATGCATCCCTAACATCAAAAGACTAAGTGGTTTTACAGTGATTTCTGTTACATAATCAGTCATAATCAAGGAACTCCAACTCCAGTATACCTATTTCAAGGGAAAAGTAATAAAGAACCAAGCTAAAAGGGTTGTTAGAAGCTAGCATGTTAAAACTTAGTATAGCTATGTTACTTCTTTCAATGTTCCTGAAGACTGAAAAAGAAATGATAAAATTGAAACAAAGCCTGTAGTGATATACAGTGCAATAATAATCAGAACTGGGTTAACAAATTTGCCTCCTTGTTTTGCTTTCTCAAAAGAGGGAGAGTAATCTACCCAGGTAGCTTTCTGATAGTGCAATGCCCCAGGTATTGGTGTGTGTGTGTGTGTGTGTGTGTGTGTGTGTGTGTGTGTGTGTGCGTGTGTATGTGTAGGGAAGCAGCTTAAGGCAGTTACAGGTTATAGGCTCAGCTCTGAATTCAGACTGCTTCACTCTCAAGTCATGCTGCTTAGTCTCTTTAAACCTGGTTCATCATCAGGAATTGGAGGCTATGATGTTACTTATTTCATAGCCTTGTTGTGAGACCATGCATGTGTTTGGCTTAAATGGAGCACCATAAACTAGTGATGATGGTGCCAATGGTGATGAATTATTATTACAACCACCGTTCTGCTGATTATCTAGGTGATAATTTTGGAAATACCTTTGGATTGTCCTTTATCTTTCTCTAAATGTTGACGCTCCTATCCGAAATAATTAGACAGGAATTCCCTGACTTTATTTCTATTACATTCATCTTATCTGTGTATGGGCCTGTATTTTGTTTTTTTCCTCTTAGCACTGGTAAATTACCCATGTGTAATCCTCAAGCCTTTTCCTGTGCTCTGGATCCTGTCTTTCTCCATCACTTAATTCAAAATTAGTTCTTAGGCTGGGTGAGGTGGCTCACATGTGTAATCTCAGTGACTCAGGAAGCAGGAGGATCACAAGTTTGAGGCCAGGGGTAGCCTGTATAACTTAGTGAGAGACTGTCTCAAAATAAAAAGTAAAAAGTCAGCTGAGGGTGCAGCATAATGGTAGAGCAGTTGGAAAGCATGTGTGAGCCTTGGGTTGAGCCCCCAGTACTGAAAAAATATTAGTTCTTCTGTGTCATTAGTTTTTTCTTTTCTAGTTAAATTTTCTCAGTAGTCCAAAGGATGATCCCTCTAAAATAAGCCAAACAAAATCTCCTCCATCCGCCAAATAGCCTCCTTTAGCTACTACTGTATTTCTCTTTCATATCAGAGTATAAGTATTCAAAAATATTTGTATTTATTCTGTGTACTTTCTGACTTCCCCTTTCCTCTCTAATCCATTAGAGTAGAATTTCATCCCAACCATCTGCTGCATATTTAGGTGACCAGTTCACCATTTTTGAAATCCAGTCATCAGTCTTTTTCACTTATATATTTGTCTTTCTGTATGTCTTAGCAGGGCTGGGGTTTAGCTTAGTTGGTAAAGTGCTGCTTTGTGTGCTCTGAGGCCCTGGGTTTGATGCCCAGCACCACAAAAATGGGAGAAGGACTTGGCAGCCCCATTCCCAGAACAATCCTGAAACAATTGCCATTGAATACCCTATGAATAGCAGAAAAGCACTGACATAGTGCCAGAAATGGTACAATGTCGGGGACTGTTTCATTGTGCTGTACATAGGGTCGCTACAAATCAGAACTTACTCTATGGCACCTAACAATAACATATGTCTGAGAAGCACTTGACACAAAGAGTATCTCCTCCTTCTTTTCTTCTTAAAACTGTTTCTTTTCTGGACTGTATCATGCCACATTCTCCTGGATTTTCCCCTTGATATCACTAGTTACCTTTTCATGTTTACTTGCTGCTGCTTCCTCCTCTATCCATTCTCTAAATGTCAGGGTGTTTTAAGGTTCAGGCTTGGACTTTTTCTTTACTTCCTGTACAGAGTCTATTATTGTAATATTACTAAGTGTAAACTTAGTAACATAAAAATTTACATTGTAATATATAAATATAGATATGATGTATCATGGTTATAGCAATCACTAATACATTGCTATAGTAAATGCATGGGCTGGGATTTAGCTCAGTTGGTAGAATGCTGTGCTGCAGTCTCTGAGGTCCAGAGTTCAATTCCCAGCACCACAAAAATGGGAGAAGGATCTGGCAATCCACTCCCAAGTCAATCCTGAAACAGTCAGCCATGGAAAACCCTATGAGGGTCGTTATGAGTCAGATACCAACTCGACAACAACAATAATAAATGCATTAAATGAAAGTACTATTAGATAAATACATATGCAACCATATGTGCACAATCTGTTTTCTAAAATTACTTTGCTTCTGCATCTGGAGAAGCCTTGGAGTTGTCATTGCAACCAGAGATTTTCAGAAAAACTTTCTCTGCTTTTTGTGGAAGGGATGATACCACAATTTCTATTTTTTTAACCATCTTTTTCTGAGAGACTTTTCTTCCAGGGCAGCACTAGCCCTGTGCTACCTAAATAATCTCTGATACCAGGCTTTGTTGAGTGTCCTTCCTATGTAGGCAAGGTGTGACTTGTGTGCGCTTAGGATTTTGCTCCTTGTGTAGCTACTTTTGCAAATTGCTGATCATTTCCTGATCTTTCAATCTTATTTCTTTTAAGACTGTATAATGGACTCAGCATCCTAGTTTATTATAAAGAGCTATTAATTTCATATTCTGCCTAATTTATTGGCTGTAACTCCTTATGTGTTCTGGTTTCTCTTCCTCTACTGGCAATATTGGGCAACAACTTGTATTGAACTTTTGCAGAATGCTTCATAATTCATTGGTTCTAAACTCAGTTTCTCACTATCACTTTGGGTATACTCTGTTGTGTGGTCATTGAGAAGCTATGGCAGTGACTCTGTAGTAGCAGCTTGGGAATCCACTATTTTTGTAGGCTTGAGTAGTCAGTTGGTAATCTCTATGCCCAAAAGGAATGCCTCCCTCCACTGTATTAGAGGAAATATTTCAGTAGGTTTAAATAGTTCCGTGTCAATCACTTAGCATTTGGCTTTTCTTTTTTAATCTGACAGAAAAAGAAGCCACAAATTCGTGGAATTGATGTATTAGGTACTCAGAGGGTTTTACTGTTCTGTGTACATTTTTCTATTTTTTTCTTAGGTGTATTTTGCATTGGTATTATCCATCTGCATTTCTCAGCACATGTACTCCCCTCAAAAAGTCATATGTGTTAGTAATAGAAGGTATACTATGCCCGTTTTGCATTAATTGTGAAGTAAATTATCTCTATTTTACAATATGGAATAGTGAGAGATGAAGGGCTGAAGTCATTTCTCTAAAGTTACTTAAGGATCAGGGGTTTGAAATGAAATGTCTCCATCATATCAGGCTATTCCTTTCCTACGTTATTCTGGCTGGGCCAGGATAGCTTTTCACAGTGTGATCAGTGTCTCTTTCACTCTGTTGCTCTTCCCTGGGAGATGAAGCCCTGAACACCTGTCAGTAGCCAGAAAGAAGGTCAGGAAAGGATCCTGCTGGATAGGTACTCAACATTGTGCATACTGGCAGGAGAGAGTAGTCTCTCTCGAGGGAATAAGGATCATTTACTTTCTATCATCAGCCATCAAAATTTTAAATTGCAAAACATGTGCACTAAAAGACTTTGGGTATGTATTACCATATATACATGTGAATTATTCATGTTACTAAACAAACCATTGTATAAATATAAAACCCTCACACAGACACTTTAAATGAATGAGATTTTAAAAATAGTAGTTCTCATATTCTCTTACAACTCAAATAGTAATCTTTACCTGACTTTAAAGACTGTGACTCTCTATCAGCTTGTATTGTCAGGCTCATCAGACATTCATTAGCCATGAAAAGTTGGGGAGCAACTTGTAGGAAATGGAACCATCTGGCCATCTTACACTTTATTCTCTTTGACTCTAATCTCTTATAAACACAGATGGGACCAAGAGCATGATTCCCCCACATAGTTGCTTTGATGGAATTTTCTGCAAGGACTCAAGAAGGTTTATATTGCTTAAGGAATTAAAAAAAATTGTGTATTCAGCAAATTACCATCAAGGCATTGGCTAGGATAGAATAAGTTATGCCAAAACAATGAGCAAATTCCAAAAGCCCATGACTTAACACAGTAAGTTTTATTGCTCATCAAACTAAGCATTTATCAGTGAGGAGTTCCCCTTTTGTCTTCATATGGAGACTCAGGCTAAGAGAAGTTTCACCATCTAAATTGTGACATTATTGTAGCAGGTGCATGAAGAAACAACACTGGCTCTTAAACAACATTTATTCCTCTTTAATTGATGGAGCAAGTTGTGTAAACCACACCAACCACAAATTTAAGAAGACATATTTCTCACATGCCAGGAAGCAGACAGAATCTGCATATTAGTAAATAGTGGTCATATCTACCAAGAAAAAGTAGCAATCATCAAGGAAGTCTAACAAAGGATATAACACATATATTGTAAATGTATTTTAAAATTTTATTGTTGTTGTTGTTAGGTACCGTCAAGTCAGTTTCTGACTCAGTTTGGGCCTACGTACAACAGGCAAAACAGTATTGTCAATGCTTCTCTGGTATTTATAGAGTTTTCAATGGCTGATTGTTTTCTGTGAGGGTGAGTGGTTGGCCAGGTAATTCCTCCAAGCCTGCAGCATCTGGTGTTCCCAGGCAGTCTCCCATCCAGGTACTAACCAGGCCAGATCCTGCTTAGCTTCTGAGATCTGACACCACAGTGATACAGCTGTGGGCCATATTTTAAGATTGTTGTTGTTGTTGTTAGGTGCCGTCGAGTCGAGTCCGACTCATAGCGACCCTATGTACAGCAGATCGAAACACTTGCCGATTCTGTGCCAGGCAAACAATCTTATTTATGTTGAAGCCCATTGTTGCAGACACTGTGTCAATCCATCTGGTGGAGGGTTTTCCTCTTTTGCGTTGACCTGCCACTCTTCCAAACAT
>VMDO01007503.1:9463-90907 GCA_007922755.1 Pedetes capensis | reverse complement strand
AAAAAAAAAAAAAAAAAAAAGAGAGAGAGAAAGAAAAATAAAGAACATCATCAGTTTTGAAGGATTTTTTTTTTTCTTACTGAATATAGAATCATTGGCTGACAGCTTTTTCTCTTTTGGTATATGAGAGATATCATTCCACTGTTTTCTTTATTCTCTCATTTCTGATGCGAAGTCATGCATTACCCATTCCTCTGTGCATAGAATGTACTATTTTCTCTGATTACCTTGAAAAGTTTATTTTCTATTTCAGGAGTTTTACATATCAAGGCATAGTTCTTTGTATTTAACCTACTTGGGGTTCACTGAGATTGTTAGATCTTTAAGTTGATCTTTGGATTGTAGGAATTTTCCTTTCTTTCTTTCTTTCTTTCTTTCTTTCTTTCTTCTTCTTCTTCTTTTTTTTTTTTTTTTTGTAGTACTGGAGGTTGAACCCAGGGCTTCATGCTTGCATGCTTTCAAGTGCTGTACCACTGAGCTGTGCCCCCAGCCCATTTTTCTTTTTTACTTTTTGAGACAGGGTCTTGCCAAATTATGCAGACTTCCTCTGGTCTCACACTTGAGATCCTCTTGCCTGTGCCTTCCGAGCCTCTGGGATTACAGGTGTGCACCACCGTGCCCAGTTTTGTATTGTAGGAATTTTAATAAGATACATCTAAGTTGTTTTATTTGTTTATATCCTCTTTGGGGTTCAGTTAGCCTCTTGGACTTTTGTGTTGATGTTTTTCATCAAATTCACAAAGTTTTTGGCCACTATTTCTCAAAATATTTCTTTCCTTCCCCATTCTCTTTTATATCCTTCTGAGACTTAAGTAAATATGTTTTCGACTGCTTGATATTGTCTCACTGATTCATTTTTTCATAATCTTTCCTTTCTGTTCTTCATATTGGAACATTTCCTATTCCTCCATCCTCAAGTCTGTTACTCTGTTATCATTGCCTAAGCCCGTCTCACGAAATTTTCATTTTATTCAATTTCTATGTAGTTCATATCTATAGTTTCTGTTTCTCTGCTGATGTTCTCCATACCTGTATGTTTATTTCACATATGCCCTTTAAGTACTCAAATATATTTATAATGTCTATGTTAAAGTCTTTTTCTCCTAATTTCAACAATTTTTTTTCCATCTCAGGGTTGATTTCTACTGACCTTTTTTCCCCTTGAGTATGAGTCACATTTTCCTATTTCTTTGCATGTTGAAAACCTTTTGGTTGGTTATTGAGCATAATTAATGATACATTTTAGAAGTCTGGGTCCTGTTGTGTTGATTAGAAAAACTATTTTTATTCTTAAAGGAAAACACAAAATTCACCCATGTTAGTTTTTTTTTTTCACATATAGCTTTGGCTCTACTCTCCATTGCCTTGAATTTCATAAAAGTTTAGTATGTATTTTATAGTTTTTGTCTATTAATTATTTAAAGACATTGTTCCACTGCCTTCTGACCTCCTCCATTTGTGTTTTTCCCAATATCTAGTAATTTTTATTTTATTATATGCTAGACATTTTATATAAAGAAACTGCAGAAGGTATAGGCAACATGTTCTTCTGGTAAGGATTTTCTCTTTTCATCTTTTAAGTTAGCTCTTGCATCACTGTGAACAAAATATCTGACATAGACTGTTTAGGAAAGGATAAACTTATTTGGCTCATGGTTTCATATGGTCTCAGTCCATAGAGTTGGGGAAGGTATGGTTGAGGAGGCAGCAGGAGTACATGGTGGAGGAGAGCTGTTTGTATTACAGTAGACCAGGAGCAGGCCGTGAGACCAAATCTGGGGCTTGGGTAAAACCATCAAAGACATGCCCCTGATGACCTACTTCCACCAGCTAGATTTCACCTCCCACAGTCTCCACAGCTTCCTAAAATAGTGCTACCAAGAATGCAGACCTTAGCCTTGGGAGACATTTTATTCCCAAACCATTACATTTTTCAAATTATTTATTGAGATAATGCTCTTGAGCAAAAAAGAGTAAATAAAGCAGGAACAAGCAGAGGTAAGAGCTAAGTACATATTTGATCATAGCTGGAGGCTAGTGAGAATATGACCTCATAGGAAAATGATATAACACAGGTTATACACTGAGTCCCACCTTGAAGCTAGGGTGTTTGACTTTTATACTGTCTCCAGTCAATCACAGTCAATGAGTGGGGCCTACCCTGTCTAGTAACATGGCTTACCTGTGGCTTAGGTGCTAGGACAGTTTTCCTGGGAACAAGGTAACTATGAGTTATCAGGCAACATTTGTAGCAGCTAGGGGGATGCATAGTAAACAGGATAAGGGTGAGGTACCAGCAAAACACTACTATCCCTTCCCTGAATCCTTTTGTTTACTCAGGAATCCAAGTAGAAATCTGGAAGTGATTATGAAGTCTTTTCTTTCTTATACCCCGTTTTTAAAAACAAAGTTAGTGAGTTTATTAATTAGGGATAAGAGACATTATACACTTTAAATTTAAGCATGGACATTTGGAGAGAAAAGGAGATGCTTAAGAAAATAATAATAGTGCATCTCCAGGACATAGATATGGGCTTTTCCAGGAGAGAAAATTGCTTAAAAGAATCATTGTACACATCCAAGACATTGATGCAGGCTTCTCAAGAAAGAATCACATTCAAATGTCTGAACAATGGTTATATATTCAGGCCTTTGAAATTGTGTTGCTCAAAGGATGTAATTTACACCCCAGTTCAAAAGTTAAGCAAAACAACGAGCAGGTTTACCTATTCTTTCTATCTTAAAGAATTTCCTCTTTTTCAAAGGAAATTGTAAGGTGACTTTACAAAGTACATTGTTTAGGTTTAGGGATGAGAGGGAAGTGCCAGTTAGAGAAGACATAGGCCAAAATAGGTCAAAGAAAGAATTTCCATTGTTTAGAGGATTTAAAAGATTAAACAGAAATATTTTTGTGTAATTTCTATCTAAGGAACTTCTCATTAATAAAATGAAACTATAAGGTAGTCCAGGTGGTATACTGTATAGGTTTGCAGGTAATAAAAGTGTGCTATTAAGATGTAAACATGGTCCATAATCCTGTTTGTGAGATTCTCAGAGAAGCACAGGATTACAGAGGAAGAAGTAAAGTTAAACTCAAAGATAACATATATATTGACCCTATGCATGACTCATCTCTTTTTTAAGATTTTCACTTGAAATATCTCTCAAAAAATAATGTCTCTATGTACACAGTCTGTAGAGCAGTTTTCTTGGTAGCTGTGTTGAAATTCTTGACTCTCAGTTGGTGTGACATAATAGATCCCATGGTAAGGACTCTTCTCTTCCCTTCCCATGTCCTCTTAATTTTCCTTTCTTTCTATCCTGCCTCAATTTCCCCCTCTAAGACTTTGATCCTTTAATCTTAAAGGTTTCTTTTCTTTTTTTATTAGAAATTTTTAATGTACATCATAATGTGATTCATTTTGACATGCCTTTCATTGTGACAATTTTCATATATGCAATTTGATAAACATTATTCATATAGGTTACCCCTTACCCTCCTCTATGTTTCCCCCCTCTCTCCCTTCCCATCTAAGTTTCCCATCCAAGTCTTCTCTATCTTTTACTATGTAGTATTTTTCTATATGTCCTTGGGTTCCATTTCTGTTTAAGATAGAAACTTTTCCTGTGGTAGTCTTTGTTTCTATCTTGTTAGAACAATTACATACGATTTCTAGTCCATTTATATTGACCTCATTCTTATCTTCCCTCCCCCCCTTTTATTATGATCTGATGTTTGAGTAGGATTTTTCCTTCTTGTAATTTTGAGTCAGCTCTCTCAAATGAGTGAGAACATGTGTTGTTTCTCTTTCTGAGCTCGTGTTCGTTCACTCAAAATAATTTTCTCTAATTCCATCCATTTTGCTGTGAATGACCCTATTTCATTTTTCTTGATTGCTGAATAGTATTCCATTGTGTATATATACCATAGTTTTTTTAATCCATTCTTCTGTTGAAGGGCACTTTGGTTGATTCCATATCTTTGCTATTGTGAAAAGCGCTGCATTGAACATGGAGATGCAGGTGTCTCTGTGGTATGATGACCCATCTCCCTTTGGGTAAATTCCCAATAGTGTTATAGCTGGGTCATGTGGTAGATCTATTTTTAGTTTTTTGAGGTACCTCCATATTGATTTCCATAGTGGTTGCATCTTAAAGGTTTCTGAAGGCTAAAATTCCATCTTCTGAAGCTGCTTAAGGCTGAATAGGGACATAGATACTACCTATCCAGGGATCAAAAGTTTCTACCTGCCTGATCTAAGGGTGACATGAAAAAGGTTGAGCTTGGAGATAGGATGAAGATCAGTCAATGTGAGTCTAGAAGCAAGTATGTCATTAGTCAAGATATCAACCTCATAAACAATAATGCATACAGCAGATTGTTATACCTATTCTTAAAATTAGCACCAAAACAAGAGGACTTTTCTCCACCACGAAATATCTGGGAACCATGATGCTAGCAAATCATTAAAACTTAAGGCAGAATATGTAATAGATTAAATTTGTGCATGTAAATCTTGCAGTGCTGAAGACACATTGCCTGAGATGTTGGGCATAATCCACTTTAATAATGGAACCGATTCCCCCTTGTGCTATTGCCAAAATATCAAGGGCCACTCATTTTGTAAGAAGGCTGTCCTCATCATCTTAACTTTTGAGTTTAACAATGAGATCCTTTGGACTACAAACACACTAATGGTTACCTTTTGAGAATGTGACAAAACACAAACAATGATTCCAAGAAAGAATCCTGTAGCAAAATAGATTAGTAGGAAAATGGTGCAAATTTGCAGTCATTGAGTATATCTAATTACTCTAACAGTGTTAAAATGAGACTTTGTAAAAGAAGATATCCTTTTCTTGTTTGAAGAGAACTTAAAGTTTTTAACAACTTACAGGTGTCAATAATCTTATCCTCAGGATGTTCTTGGCTGTGGAAACTCAGAAAAAAAAATAGTTTCTATTCCTGAGAATGGGCTGAGGTTTAGCTCAGTTGGTAGAGTGCTGTTCCACACTCTCTAAGGACCTGAGTTCCATCCTTAATGATGCAAAAATGGGAGAAGTATGTGAAAATCCACTTATGAAGCTATCCTGAAACAATCAGCCACTGAAAACCCTATGAGGGTCTTTATGAATCAGACCTGACTGGACAGCACCTAACAACAACAACATTCTAGAGACAACTTTTTGGCTCATTTAGTCTGGGAGGAGTAGTCCTCTATCCACCTGAGAAGGTACTAACAAACACTAGGAGATATTTTAAAATTTGATAAAAGGTGTCTGGGTAAAATCTAGTTATTGATCTTCTTCCTAAAAGTTATCTGTCTTTTGTATAGGGTTCAGTAAAGGCAGTGGCTTGGTTCCACATCCTAAGTTATTATGGAGGCAAAGGGGATATGCTCTGATGACTTTTCAGATTGTGGACCTTAGTCCTTTCCTCTCAAAGGCATGAGTGATTAGGATAGTTAATGTTTCTCTTCCCAAGTGTTGCTTGGGCAACAGAATCTCAAGTTCCCCTTGATTCTATCAGCCATTTTACATCAGAACTTATTAAGAATTAACTTTTGAATTAGGAATTTCCAAGGCTGATAACAATGTCCTTTAGCTTTTGAAAAGCTAGACGTTAAAGGCTTAGCTAATCTTTTGGTTTCGGGCATTTTCATCAACACTGGTTGCTACATAAGTTTATTTAGAAAGAGGTCCTGAGTAATTGATTAAGGCTGACACGTATAAAAGTAAATTAATATTTGTGCCTGCCACATCAAGATTCAACCAAGGGCAACCATTATTGGAACTGAAGTCCCACCGTCCCTTCAGAGACTAGAATATACTTGTTTACAGTGCTGTTACCTTTGTAGAGGTGGCGAAGCCCTGGTTTCTGGAGACCCCATTGAGGGCAGTCCTTCTTTCCAGTGCCCTGGATTTCCACAGCAGTGGTTGGTATTGGCCCCTTTAGAATCAATCTTCCTTCTTCTGTCTGGGGTTTCCAAGGGGGCAGGTTTTAATTTGCCTAGGAAAATATATAATTTCTCAGGACTAAAGCATATCAGTTGAACTTCCTCAAGTGCCTGTAATCATTTCCCCAGGGCCTTTTGAGCTTCTATTTTATCTGTGTTGTTGAAATCCCCCAAAGAAAAATTTAAGGATGTCTGAGGTCCCATTGTCTGCTTCATCAGCACATTAAAATTTGATCTTAGAAAACCTTTTGAATAACTTTTTAATAAAATTATAGTATATATATATATATATATATATATATATATATATATAATTTAAAAATAACTTTCATCTTTCACAAACCCTCTGTGACATACTTTGACTTTTGACTTTCAGGTCTTGCCTTCTGTCTAATTCCATTTTGGAACAACTCTTTACCTGTAGGACAAAACTGTACCATACAAAATCTTTTATCATCTAAAAGCATTAATTTTCCTCTTTAACTCTTTTTCGTAAAATACTTTCATATCTATAAATTTTTATATCTCTTTCTCTTACTTGATGGCTTCTTTTCTGTATTATTTATTTCTTTACAAAAATACTGAATTTAGAAAAAAATTTCTTTTCTTAATGTAAAATAACTTTATATTTTAATGAAATCCCAGGAGACTTTATTTGAAACATAGGAAGCATTTATATTGAATCCTAAACATCTAGCAGTTATAAATATAAACAGACAAAACAGTCCTGCAGACATTTTTGTATATATTTTAACCAACAACTTTAAATTAACTTATTTGTTAAGAGACGTAAGCCTTAAGAACCAAAAGGAATTTTGGGCTAATTTAACACTTTTAATTCATGTGAGCACTCAATTATCTATAACCCAGTCTGAATAGAATTCTTTTTGGAGGGTATTTTATCATGTAACATATCATATAATCCATATTCAAAGGCAACATACAGAAACATATATACCCATAAATCAAGATGATATAACTTGATGTTGAAACCTTAGTTATAAACCAAAGTGATACATTAAAACAAATTAGCCAATTTAAAAGGAGTAAATTGCCGGGCGCGGTGGCGCACACCTTAACCCCAGCAGCTCGGGAGGCGGAGGCAGGAGGATCGCAAGTTAGAGACCACTCGAGGCATTCTGCGAAACTTAGCGAGACCCTGTCTCAAAAAGTCAAAAAATGGGCTGGGGGTGCAGCTCAGTGGTCCAGCACTTGCAGAGCATGCAAGTGCGAGGCCCTGGGTTCAACCCCAGTACTGCAAAAAAAAAAAAAAAAAAAAAAAAAAAAAAAAAAAAAAAAAAAAAAAAAAAAGAAAAAAAAAAGAGTAAATTAAATTTATATATTTATGACAGAATGAAACAAATTAAGACCACCTGTTTATTTGGCCAAATGTAAACCTTTTATTTGTTTTATAATTAAACAAGCCTTAGTGCCATTTGGATTTTAAAATGTCTCCTTGATTTTTTTTCTTAGTCTCAAGTCAGTTTGGTAATTAACTATTGAGTGACTGTACTTTTTAAAGCTAGGGCTGGCTTGAGGTAACCTTGAATAACCAATTATCTTAGGAGCAGAAGAGAAATATAAAAAAAACAATTTAAGACACAACTCTCCATATTGTATTCTTGGAGATGCTCATATACACACTCACATACACACAAAAGAATATTAAATCATAGACACAGGCCAACAGCCAGACTAACAGACATAAACCCACAATTACATTAAATCAACAATTATCACAAATATACTGACAAGAAACTAAAAGAACACACACAGTTACATTAAATTGGAGCGCACTCTTAGATATTTAAGCCAAGCTGGTACCATGCAAACAATACACAGACATAAGCACATATTGACAATACATACATACATACATACATACATACATACATACAGCAATACATAAAAATAAAAAAACTCTGAAGACTGTTGCTTCTATTTAGATATATCATTTGCCAATTTTAAAAGAAAGCCTATTCATTTGATTGGGCTAGGGTTTAGCTCAATTGGTAGAGTGCTGCTGCACACTCTCTGAGGACCCAGGTTCCATCCCTTTGTTGTTGTTGTTGTTAGGTGCCATTGAGTCGAGTCCAACTCATAGCAACTCTATGTACAGCAGATTGAAACACTTCCCGATTCTGTGCCAGGCACACCATTTTATTTATGTTTAAGCCCATTGTTGCAGACACTGTGTCAATCCATCTGGTGGAGGGTTTTCCTCTTTTGCGTTGACCTGCCACTCTTCCAAACGTGATGTCTTTCTCTAGGGATTGATCTTTCCTGATTACATGTCTGAAATATGTAAGACGCAGTTTGGCCATTTTTCCTTCCAAGGAGCACTCTGGTTGTACCTCTTCTAGGACAGATCTGTTGGTTCTTTTGGCAGTCCATGGTATATTCAATAGATGTCTCCAGCACCACAATTCAAAAGCGTCAATTCTTTTTCTGTCTCCCTTGTTCAATGTCCAGTTTCACAACCATATGATCCGACTGAAAATACCATGGCATGAGTCAGACGCGCCTTCCTCTTCAATGTGACATCTTTGCTTTTCAACACTTTAAAGAGATCTTTTGCCACAGCTTTTCCTAGAGCAATGCGTCTTTGGATTTCTTGACTGCTGCTTCCACGGTTATTGATTATAGAGCCAAGCAAAGCAAAATCTTGGACTACCTCAATCTTTTCTCCATTTATTGTGAAGTTGCATACTGGCCCAGTCGTAAGGATTTTTGTTTTGTTGATGTTTAGTTGGAACCCATATTGAAGGCTATGATCTTTGATCTTCATCAGTAAATGCTTTAAATCCTCTTCACTTTCAGCAAGCAGAGTTGTGTCATCTGCATAACGCAGGTTGTTAATGAGTCTCCCTCCAATCCTGATGCTGTGTTCTTCCTCATAAAGTCCAGTTTCTCGGATTATTTGCTCAGCGTATAAATTGAAGAGATAGGGTGAAAGTATACAGCCCTGACACACACTTTTCTCAACTTTAAACCAGGCAGTATTTCCTTGTTCTACTCGAACAACTGCCTCCTGGTTCACATACAGATTTCTCATGAGTACAATTAGGTGCTCTGGTATTCCCATTTTCCAAAGTGTTATCCAAAATTTATTATGATCCACACAGTTCAATCCCTAACACCACAAAAGTGAGAGAAAGATGTGGTAATTCACTCCTGAAGCATTCTTGAAACAGTCAACCATTGAAAACCCTATGAAGGTCACTATGAGTCGGACTTGACAGCCCCTAACAACAACATTAATTTCATTACTTCCTTCATAGCACTTTGTTGTTGTTAAGTGCAATCGAGTCAGGTCCGACTCATACTGACCCTTATAGGGTTTTCAATGACTGATTTTTCTCAGGATTGCTTCAGGAGTGGATTGCGATGTCCTTCTCCTATTTTTGTTATGCTAGAGTTTGAACCAAGGGCCTCAGAGAGCACAGAGCAGCACTCTACCAACTGAGCTAAACCCAAGTTCTGCACAGCACTAAGCAACCCTTAATCATAAATTTGCATTTCCAGAAGTATGACTCTTAGTGGAAACAATGTAGGAAATTTATATTTCAAAGATACAGAACTTAACCTAAACCTTATGAGGGATTTTTAAGTATACACTTGGTGAAAGCAAAAAAGATCAAAAGGTGAGGCTTGTTCTACAGACTTAAGATGATATCCTTACCTATTTTAAAAGCTAATCAGCAGAGAAGAAGATGACCCTACAAATGGAAATTCCTTTGCAATTTCATTTTTAGGCCAAGTTTTTCACCTTCTAGTTTATACAGAGGCCAAATCATATTCTCTGTGCTCACTTGTATATCTAAGAAAAAGGAAAGGAAGAAAGGAGCAAACAAGAGAAAAACCTGAGATACTCAGCTTATCCTTGAGTTCCCCTCTAGAGACTCTGGGTACTCATTACCGAGTTCTTTATATCTGGACTAGACAACGCCTGTCCAATACAGCCAGTTAACAGACATTGGGCATCCCCGCAGCCTGCAGGGAGAGCTCCTTTACTCTTGGGCATCTCCAGAGTGCCTTTCAGAGCACCTTTCAGAGCATACGCACACTGCCATCCCTCCTTAACACAGTTTTAAAGACATAGTTAAATACATAAAACAGAACTCATGAAGCTAAATTTATCTATTTTACCTTCAGACCTTATTGTTTGTAAGACAGAAATGAAACATCACCTTGGAGTGATTTTTTTTCCAAAGGGTGTTCTAAATTTCTCATTAGTATCATAAATAGGAAAAGCTTAAGAGTAAATCTCATTTAGAGCCATTCTTTGGTGTCATGGCTAAGAAGGAGGAATTCTCCATTTATTCCTTGAATGTCAAGGCTATGTACACACACACACACACACACACACACACACACACACACACACACAAAACAATATGCCTTAAAAGAGCTGTCATCATACCCAGTGGGGTGCATTAACTTTGTCTCCCAAAAGGAAATAAGAAAGTTGCTCTAAACATACAGGGCGTTTCTTTCTCCTGGGAGGATCGCAAAGAAGTGAGTTAAAATTTGGAGGGCCCTTCTCCCAAACTTTACTTCATTACAATCCAGAAGCAGTAATGACAGTCAGAGACCCTAAGGAATGTTTGAGGTTGCAAGCAGAAGTTTGCAAGGTAGTGCCTGGAGAGGGAGACTTAGCCAGGTTCCTTATATATGAGTCTGTGAGCCAATGGGGCAGGGATGCAGAAGTTAAGAAAATTCACCAAATATGCTTCAGCTCCTGTGCCCCATGTTGGGTACCACAAAGGTGTTAGTGGTAGTGGGGGGGCATAGCCCAGTGCTGCCACCTGTGGGCCTGAGTTTAACCCCCTTGGAGACCTCTACTCAGCTAGGGGCTGGGTCCTTGATTGTGCCACAGAAAAGAATTTCAGGAACAGTCTGAGTGAAACAGTTAGTGAGTTTATTAATTAGGGATAAGAGACAGTACATGCCTTAGATTTAAACATGGACATTCAGAGAAAAAAATGAGACAATTAAGAAGAGAATAATAGGGCTGGGCGTGGTGGCGCACGCCTGTAATCCCAGCGGCTCGGGAGGCGGAGGCGGGAGGATCGCAAGTTCGAGACCAGAGGCAGTCTGTGTAATTTAGCGAGACCCTGTCTCAAAAAGTAAAAAAAAAAATGAGCTGAGGTGCAGCTCAGTGGTCCAGCACTTGCAGAGCATGAAGGCACGAGGCCCTGGGTTCAACCCCCAGTACTGAAAAAAAAAAAAAAAAAAAGAGAATAATAGTACACGTCCAAGACATGGATGTAAGCTTCTCTAGAGAGAGAAACATTCACAAAAAGAACCATAGAACACATCCAAGATGTGGATGTGGGCTTCTCAAGAGAGAAAATCATCTCTTATTCCCCCTAGTTTAATAGGAATATTAATAGACGACAATTATTGAGTGCCTATAATATAAACTTCAAATTCCATAACATGATTCTTAAATCTCCATAGGATATGGTTCCTGTCCATTTCTCTAGCTTGACAATTCATATTCTCTCCTTTGTACTCTATTCTAGGCAAACTAAACCTTTTCCAGTTTCTTTACTCAATATTCTGTCACTCTCAGCCCCTTTATCATGTCACCTTCATTTGGTCAACTCTTTCTTGTCCTTCAGTACAGTCCAGATATCACCTCATCAGGGAAGCTTTCTTTGACTCTCTAAGCTGAATTAGTTATTTATCATTTGGGCTCTCTCAGCATCCCATGTCCTCTTCCTTCAGAACACATTTCATGTTGAAATTCAGTTGTCAGATCACTTGTCTGTCACCTCTTATTGGATGTGAGCTCATTCAGGACAGCGATTGCATTTTGTTTATTTTTGCTTCTCTAGCATGCAGTTTCATGCCTTGGACATCTTGGGCACACACTAAATGCTTCTCACATTAGTGGAAAAAATGAATGAATGTGAAGAGATAGCATAGACAAACTTACAGAGGTTTCTTCTGAAACAAAACACTTAAGCTCTAGCCTGATATTTACATAGGGAAATTATTATTATTATTATTATTACTATTATTACTATTATTATTATTAAAGTACTGGGGGGGCTGAACCCAGGGGCTCACATGTACTTTGCAAGTGCTCTACAACTGAGTTGCGCCATAGTCCCCCTTTCTAAAATTCTTTTTTATCTTGAAGCAGGGTCTCATTAAATTACGCAGGCTGCCCCTAGCCTCAAACTTGCGAAACTCTTGCTCCACATCCCGAGTTGCTGGTATTACAGGCATGTGCCACCGTGCCCCGTGTATAGGGAAATTATTTCAGTGGGTATTGGATAGACAAATATTCATTGAAACGAAACCTATTCTTCCTTCTACTGTACTAACCCTCTTTAGTCTTCTTCGATCATTGAGCTCCACTCCAGAGATTCTGAATGGAATCAGGAGGAAAGTTCCAGCTCCAGCATTCACTTATAAGTATTCTGAAAGAGATCCTTCTCCTAAATTTCCCTCTTTGACTATTGCATTCATTTTCTATGGCTGCTATAACAAATTAGTACAAACTTAGCGGCATAAAACACTACTAATTCATTATCTCACAGTTCTGTAGATCAGAAATCTGGGCAAACTTAGTCTTGTGTTCTGTTCAGCATCTCCCACATCTGAAGTCCAGGTGCAAGTTGCATGGGGCTCTTATCACAAAGCTTATGGGGAGGAAGAGAGATTAATTTCCAGGGTCATTTAGGTTACCAGCAGAATTTAGTTCAGTGCAGTTGTAGAACTGAAGTCCCAGTTTCTTCCCTGGCCACCAGTTGAGGGCCATTTCCAGCTTGTAGAGGCTGCCCACATCCCTTTTCTTGTAGCCTCCCTCCTCCATCTCTAAAGCCAACAATGGCATGCTAAGACCTCATACATTGAATGTCTCTGACTTTTTCTTTTTCCTTCTTCTTTTGTTTTTAAGTGTTCATGTGATTAGATTAAGCCCACCCTGATAATCTCCTTTTTCCCATACAGTATAAAACAAACATAGGAATATTCCTAGGTTGGAGATTGTGGTAGCCAAAATTCTGCTTAGTATAGCCACCAACCAGAAGGATGAAGAAAGGTTATGTGCCCTCACCTCAGAACTGAGTTAAGTTCAGTTGAGTTGAACTCAGTTGAGTTAAGATAGCTGTAATTCTTTTCTTTCTCTCCTGTTTCCAGATGAAAGACCTGCGTCATGAGAATGTTAACCCTTTATTGGGATTCTTTTATGATTCGGGGATGTTTGCCATTGTGACAGAATTCTGTTCTCGAAGAAGCCTAGAAGACATACTGACAAATGAGGATGTGAAACTTGACTGGATGTTTAAATCATCACTCCTGTTGGATCTCATCAAGGTTAATGGAAAGACTTAGGAAATCTTGGATTTTTTCTGTAGATTAGAACTTTAATGTTTTTGGATATTTTGTTTTCCTAAGATCATTGTGATTATTTCAGTCCTCCACTTTTCTTCCCAAGGTTGGCCTCCCCTCCTTTCTCACAGTACTTTGGTGCATATGTATTATAAGATACAGAAACTGCTCTCCTGTGCCCCTTCTCAATTTGAGGGCCAGATGTTTTTTACTTCCTGTTTGCCATCAAGCTCGCTTCTGCCTTAAGCAATCATTTCTTCCACCCCATTTCTCTGCTTTGTGGCTGTGGCAAAGTACTCATTCCCAGAATCTTTGGTGTTGCTTAGCCTTACCTTCTAGATCTTACCTTCTAAAAGGTGGCTCAGTCTAGAACTAGGTGATGAGCGTTTGCATACCTAGGTATGGATGTGGAACTCAGCACCACTGGAAACCAAAAGACTGGTGCTATGAGGCAGCACCTCCATTCTCTGGGCCAAGGACTACTGACAGCTACAAGAGTTGAATGGAGTGGTCCATGGACAGGCTTCTGTGAAGCCCATGAACTCCATGAATTGCTATGAAAATTGTGTATATGTGCATTTTTATGAAGCGGTCTGGATAATCAATTTCTCGTTGTGCCTTGTGCACATTGATCACAATCTTAATTTTTTATGGTGGCCTAAATCTTTTTGAGGGGGCTGGGAAGGGGAAGCCATTATCTCATTCCCATTTTTCTGTAAGATAGGTATGATTTGCCTTCTTGTACAGAGACCCAGAGAGGCTAAATGAAGCATACTTTGTTATGTAATGTCTAGGACTCATTGTAGGTACTTAATAAATGTTTATCTGCTAACTATTAAGTGGGAGAGCTGAAAACAGAATCTAAATCTCCTGATTTCTATTTTAGTACCTTTTCTTCTCACTCTGTAAGCAAAGATCAGTGAGTTAAGGGAAAGGCCTCTAAACAACAGTCCCCTCAGACCTGGGAAACCCAAGTATTAGACACACTCGGGGAAACCTTGCCCATTGTAGACTCTGCTTGTTAGTATTAGAAAGTGCAGCCTTTTTGAAAACACAACTTGTAAAGCAACCAAATATGAAGGGATGTTAAGCTGCAAAGCAGAGCTAGATACCTTAAAGGACTTTTGGATCAAATAGTTCTCAAATGACTACATTAGAATATGTATGTTTTAATAAGCAGAATGATTAAACCCATCTAATAGAGAGTCCTGCTAGATCATACTTGAATATCATGTAAAGGACACCAAGAAATCACAGAGGCCAGTAATATTTGACTTTATTCTCCTTTTTGTTGTCTATTTTTAATTTTAAAAATAATACATCAAGTTAATAGTCAATAAAATTAATTGATAAAAATATTTATGGAAGAAGTGCCATTTACTCAACCTCTTTCTTCATATACCCCTCAGAGTTAATTAGTGATAACAACTTGGTGGCTAGCCTTATAAGTCATTTCATGTGTATTTGCATACATTATAGATGATGTTTTTGTTTGTTTTTTAAATGCACGTGTTGTCACATAGTTTTGCAAGTTACTATTTTCCATTTACTTTATGGCTTAGTGTTGTATCTACGTCAGTATATACAGATATATCTTATTCTATTTAAGTGCTGCAGAATATTCAAGGATGTATGATTAATCTACCCAGTCCCTTATTTACATTTAGTATATTTTCAATTAAATACTATTATAAAAGCTAAGCTGCAATGAACATTTATCTAGCTGCTTCTTTGTGCATGTTTGCAAACATATATGTTTTTCTAGAGGGGAAATAGAATTCCTGGGTCACAGGGTACACATACTTTAAATTTGTGTAGCTCTTGCCAAATTGCTCACCTAAAAAGCAGTACCAGTTTCCACTCCTGTCAATAATGGCTGAGCGTTGCATTAGACTATTGAGGAAAATCAGAGTTTCCCAGTTCCTGGCAATTACAAGTATATGGATCCATCTTGTATCTGGCATGTCAATAATAAATCTCCCAGTAATACATAAATCTCAATAAACACAAGATGTGATTCTTAATCAAAGCCTAATATTTTAGAGCTAGAAGGAACCTAAAAGTCTTATCAAAGGTTTGATTTGACTGCATATAAGAGAAAAGGGGTGGATTCTGGATCATAATAGCTCATGACATTAATAATATCAGAAAATGGCTCTTAAAGCACAAAATAGTACATAAGTTGCTAAATAAATTCTGTTGTATCCTCTGCAGGGCATGAAATACTTACACCACAGAGAGTTTGTTCATGGGAGGCTAAAGTCTCGGAACTGTGTGGTAGATGGGCGTTTTGTACTAAAAGTGACAGATTATGGCTTCAATGACATCTTAGAAATGCTGAGACTCTCTGAAGAGGAACCATCTGCAGAAGGTAAGGACTGAATTGTACTCTTCTGATACACACAAGGTAGCTCCAAGGTTCAAATGAAAATATGCACTGAATTAAAGTCTCAGGCTATTTTAACTCCTCACTTTTGTTGAAAATTCAGCCTCATTTCCAAGCCAAGGGACTTGAATGAAGTCTGCATGGTGTATCCTCATCGGAATCTTTCCTTCCAAACAAAGCCAGCGCAATAATGTTTAGTTCCTGCTGTGACAGGATTAGGCTGTATTGTTTAGAGATCCTAGCAGTCCCTGGAGAATCTTGCTGAATGCTAGGTACACAGTAGGTGCTCAATAAATACTTGTCAGATTGAATGGAGGGTAATTTGGAAGGTGGACTCCCACAAAGTACATTCTAGAATGGGATGTCACTATAGCATACTGGCACTGTGTCTTTCAGAGAAGAAGCAAGAAGGAAACCCCAGCAAATAAATATACTGGGTTGTGTGGGATGGTTTCAGACAGAATGATAGCTTTGCAGTAAATAAGTAGGCATGCTTATAACATCCATTTTGCACCAGTGGAAGCACTAAGCAGTGCCTGCAGAGGCCATAATAGATCAAAGAAAAAGGAGAAATCTGAGGTGGGAGTGATATATGAGAACTAAGAGGAATGAACTGAGAGAAAAGAGAAGGAAGAGAAAGAGGGAAAAGGAGAGAGGATGAATATGGTTAAATCCATATAGGAAACTTGAGCATTAATAGTTTTCACCAGTATTGTGAGAGCGAAGAAGAGAAATAGTTACACAAAAACACAGAGAAACAGACATCCCTCAAAAGACAGAGAAGGGGATGCAAAAATACAACATATATTCCTATTCTTAAAAGGATCTTTGGCATTGTAAGTTTGAAAACTACAGACTACAATGTAGGAGAAAAGAAGAATGAAAAACACAGATAGGGACAGTGTAGTCATTGATGGCATTGCCCTTTCTCTTTACAAGATTTGTGGAATACTACACTTTAGAATGGGCTGGTGTTTAGCTCAGTACGTAGAGTGCTGTTCCATACTCTCTGAGGACCCAAGTTCAAACCCCAGCATGGCAAAAATGGGAGAAGGACATGGCAATCCACTTCCGAAATAATCCTGAAACAATGAGCCATTGAAAACCCTGAGGGTCGCTGTGAGTCAGACTTGATGGCATCTAACAACAACAACAACAACAACAACACAACAACAACAACAACCACCACTTTAGAAAGTCATCTAGTCCAACTCTTTCAAGGCCAATGATTTACTCAAATAATGCAGCTACTTTGCAGTACTTCTAGACCTTCAGTTCAGGTTTCCTGAAGCCCAGCCCCTACACTTAGACAAAAAAAATCTAATTTCCTGTTTCTCTGCCTATTCATGGCATTTTGGAGAGTTGAAACTCTTGATAATCACAGTGAAAGACATGTGATACTGCCACTCTCTCTCTCTATGGACCTGTTCTTGGGCCTGACTTAGGTGTGTGGTAATTATTTGGCTAATTCTAGTTTGCAAGCTTGGAGTAGTTGCCTTCTGCCTTGCTCTAGGATAGGATTCTGGAACAACAGTTGCAGAGATGACAAGTACTTGGCATTCTGTCAAAATCAGTCATCTAGAAAAGGTATGACACAATACCTAACTTCCCAAAGTTCCATTTAATTCACAGACTGGCAACTTTCAAACTGAAGGACATCTGGTCTTAGAGTGAGTAAAGAATATTTATAGTGTGTGTGTGTGTGTGTGTGTGTGTGTGTGTGTGTGTATGCGTGTGTGGATGCATGTGCATCTGTGTGTGTAATTTCTCTGTCTCTGTCTCTGTCTTACCCTCTTATCATTTCCCTTCCCTTTCCAAATTGCAGTCTGTTCTTCACACACTGCAGCCAGAGGGAACTTTCTAAACTGCAAACCTGATCATGTTACAGCTGTGCTTAAATCCATTGAATGGCTTCCCATTGTCCTTAGGTGAAGGTCAAATTCCTTTGCAGGACTTAGGAGTCCTGCATGGTCTGGGTGTGATGGAGGTCTCATGTTTAACCATTCTTTCTCTGTCTCTCTGCTTCACCTTTGCTGATTCCTTCCAGGTGTTTGCTTACAGCAGGTTCTCTCTTACTTCTAGACCTTTACAATGCTGTGCCCTCTGCCTGGGATACTCTTCTCATTCTGTGACACATTCATTTGGGTCTAGCTTAATTCTATTCCTTCTACAGAATTCAACTTAAGTACCGCTATAGCTGGAGGTTTTCCGTGACCCCCTATGCTCAACTATGTTGCCCTTTTCATGATCCTTTAAGACTCTGAAATTTGTTGTAATACCATACTTTGTTAGTATACTCACTTAATTAGCTATTTTCTCCCTGTGCCCAAACTAAAAGTTGTATGAAGTCAGAAAATGGGTTTGCTTCCTTTGGTACCTTCACAGTACCTGGCAGAATATTTTTTGAATGAATGAATGAATGAATGAAATAAAATGAAAGCAAGGAACTTGCTGCCCTACCTTAGATGACAAGGCTAACAAGAGTCTTGTAATGAAGGGCATCTTGTGCAACTTCTGTTTTAATCAAGGGGAAACAGGTTGAGAAAAGTGAGCTAATTAGTGGTCCAACTGAAATTTTGAACCCAAACTTCTTGAATTCCAGTTCTTTGTTCTTTTATACTATGCCTCCGTAGGTTCTCAAAGTTGATTTTATCACCATAGCATGGCTCAAAGTTAGTCTGGCTCTTGCTGATACAAAACAAGCCAAAGTAATTTTTCTAGTTTTCCTGTGAGTTCAAGTCTAATGGTAGCTACTGGCTCATACTTGGTTCTGGAGTTGGGATGAGGTAAATGAAGGATGTGTAATAAGTGTATTCATTACTGTCTACTTTCAACAATATAAGTATAGTGGAGATATAGACTCATTTTAGCCATTAAGAACATAATATGCATGTCAGTGCTCTCTGAAAATACCATTTGGTAATGATCGTATTTAATCACGTAGCTTTTTACCAGGGAGTTTTGTTTCCCCTTCTTGTGCTTTTAAATATACAGGGGGAGGATGCCAAGAAGAAGCAGCTATGTACTGCTTTACATACTCTCCAATGTCCACCTCTGCCCTCCCTCTAAAACCACAGGGCCTGAAATCCTCACAGTCAGAAATGTATTCCTTTAACGAAAGTATCACTTTATCTTTTCAGTTTTACTTGTAACTATCTGTTTTCCTAGGCAGGGAAACAAAAGGGCAAAACCACTATAATGAGTGTACCAGAGACTTTCATAGGGGTAGGTGAGTGTTGGGTGGAAAGTTAGAATGGCCTTGGTGGAAGGGGACAAGGGCTGGGGACACCTGGAGGGAAAAAGCGAAGATGGGGACATGATGGAGAATGAAGTTAGGATTCTTGTTCCATCCTTTTGGTCAGAGTTGGCTGAAAATAAAAATTTCCAAGGTAGATTCTCTCTCCTGGATTTCACTACCAAACTAAAATAGTCTGTTACCTTTCACCTTCCTTTTTGCTTCATAGGAATATGTCCTCTGGGCTCCCTTCCTAATACCCACATTCAACAAGTTGAAAACTTAGCCACTTTCCCTGACTCTGCCACCCTTAGCGGATATTCATTCTTCTTCAGCCTCCCCAACTAGATGTCAACCTGTTGTTTACTCCAGCTCTCTCCCCTTCACAAAGCACAGTGAGCCTATCCCTGGCCCTGTCACTTCCTTCTTCATTGTAGCCTTGCTTAGTAGCAAGTTCCCGCCCTGCTGTTTAATTAGCACCCCCTGCCCCGTCCCTACCCCCACTCAGACTCCTTTCACCTCAATGTGAGCCCTTACAACAATAACTTCCTAGCTGGTCTCCCTGACTCCAACCTCTCCCCTTCAATCCAGCTTGTGCAGGTTGCCAGATTAATCTTCCTGAACGGAGCTTTCATCAAATCCCTCTCCAGCTCCAGCACCCCTACTGCCTTTTGTATTCACTCCAAATGCCTTCATTTGGCTCTCAGGGCCTCTCACCTTCTGCCCCCATTCTTCCAGCCACCCTCCCTCCCCCACTTCATCAACCCCATTTCTCCTTTCTTATTATTCCTTAACAGAGCCCTTCTCTCCAACCAAGCTAATCTGCTTACCACCCTCCCACCACCCACAATTTGCTCCTTTCTGCCTCTTGTTCTTTTGCACATACTGTTCTTTCTCCCTGCAAAGCCCTTACCTTCTCAGCTCCAGAAAGCTGCATCCTTGACCTTCTTAACAAGCACATTAAAGATTTAACTCTTCCAGGAAGCCTTCCTGGATTAATCAGGTTTTTATTAGTTTGAACCTGATGAAATTGATGATATCCAACCATTTTCAACTCACAGAAATGGCAATTTTATATGGTTCAACCTAGACCATAAGCCCTCAACTTTTGACTGCCCTTTTTACATTATTAAAGTATATTTTTTATATATTTCTTAAGGTACCCTTTACAAAATATTCAGGTGCTCTGACTGCCACAAACTCTGAAAGCAGAGACAATCTTTTGTCCCCCATAGGGCCTGAACTGCAGCAGTAGGTACTCAAATTTGGCTTTTAATAGATTCATTCATTTTCCTGTACTATATAGTGACCCTCACCATTATCTCTCTTGTATTGTGGTTGGGGGTGCACATAGCTGTCTTGTTCATTGGTCTGTGAACTAGAGGCGAAAGACAAGATCTGATACATGTCTGGTACCACCCCTATACCCAGCACAGTGCCTGGTACATAGTAGACCCTCAGTAAATATATATGCAGAACTGAGTTTGAATAACTGCTGCACCTTTTTACTCTGCAAGGAAAAGAGGAGGCCTGGGGATCTTCTAATCCTTTTAGAGAAGACCTGGAGAAAGCAACTTGTGAATCCCTGAGCCACGACACAATCAAATTACCAGACACATATAGATCTTAGCAAACAGCAAATCCATGGCAACCAGTCTGGCAGTGCACTCAGTGCACTTGCCTTTCCCTGGAAACCTGCCAAGTGCTACTTGCAGGCTCAAGAGAGCAAAAAAGCAAGCATTAGATAGTGTCTCTACTTCAAGCTTCTTGCCCTTCCCCACACCTTTGCTATGTGTGGCTGCATGGACTTGGGGGTAGAGAGAGTAGTATGTTTTCCCTGTGCATAATTTCTTAGATTAATAGATTCAGACCCTGGGGGGCACTAGCATGCCAGTCTGTCTAATAAAAATATAAAGCAGTCAATAAAACAGCACCCTCAGAGCCCTTGAGGGCATTGCAGATGTCAGTTAATCCTCCCTGCATTCATTACACAATTCTTTCTTTGCAGAGTTGCTGTGGATGGCCCCTGAACTGTTGAGGGTCCCGAGGGGCAGCAGGGTAGGTTCTTTTGCAGGAGATGTCTATAGCTTTGCCATCATCATGCAAGAAGTGATGGTCCGGGGAGCCCCATTCTGCATGATGGATCTGCCTGCTGAAGGTAAGTGGGAGGTGAGAAAAGGGCACCAGGGGCCCACTGTGACCCAAATCATCTGACTAACCCAGGCTGTTGAGATTTGCCAGAAACTGTTTGTGCTCACACTGTGCTAGTTTGCACTTACAGCGTGCTAGTTTGCAAGCAGCCTGTGTTTTATACAGGTGGGGCTTGGAGCCAGACAGCTTTAGGGGTCTCCAAGAAATTCTCCCACCTAGGAAGCTGGTATCCTTTTTCAAACTGTGATGTAAGTCAAGGCCTTCAGGATCTATGTCAATCCTTTAGTCCCCTTTTTCCCCCTGCAGTCCCTTCTACTCCTTTGAGACTCTTCTCACCAAGTATTTCAGCACTACTTGTGATATTCTTGCATGTCAATCTTTTCCGGTGTCATGCCAGAGGCTTTCATCTCCATCTCCCATCAAAACACATAGTTACCAGGCAAGATACATCAATGGATGATAAAATCAGGGAGTAAAAGATTCAGAGGAAACAGAATATCTGCATATTCTCAAAGTATGAGCCTACAAGATACCCACTAACTACAAATGGAAAAATAGTAAGCTTACGAGTAGAGGTTCATGAAGATAACACCTTAGCCAAGTGATTAAGGTTCCCATCACCAGTAATAAGGCACATTAACATCATGTACCCCTGGTGTGATGTACTAAGGACAAAACATCACTTCTGTAATGTTCTTGCCAAAACAAACAAACAAACAAAAAACAACCACATAACCTCAAACTAATCATAAGAAAACTTCAGACAAACCCCAGTTGAAAGACATTCTACAACATAACTGGTCAGTAGCCAGGCATGATGGGAGATGCCTATAATCCCATTACTCAGGAGACTGAGGCAGGAAGATCACAAGTTTGAGGTCAATCTGGGCTCTATGAGTTCAAGGCTAGCCCTGGCTACAAAGCAAGACATTGTCTCAACAAAAGAAAACAAACAAACAAACAAACAAAAAGCTGGCCAGTATTCATCAAAAACATTTGAGTCATAAAAGAGGAAAAGAATGAGCAACTGTCACAGATTGCTCTGGCTTGAGGCAGCAGAAGGTATAATGCCACAAGGAGCTGAGAAATCAGAGGCAAGAGCAGAACTTCTTTCATGTAGGCAAGGAGCATGTATTAGGATATGAAGCAGCACTATTGGAGTGTTACAGCTAAGGCGGAGGTAACAATGAAGGCATGGATAGGGCACATTGATGGGGCAAGCAAGGTCTGGTTCATGATTCAGAGGTTAAGAGTTGGGGTGGTGTAGAGGAGACTAAGGATGAGAAATGAGCCTGAAGAGATTGTCAAAGGTCATATTAAAGAGCTTGGATTTTATTCTGTGGATAATGGGAGTCATGAAGAAATTTTGAGTGAGAAAGTGGCATGACTAGATTTATATTTTAAATGGTTTGGGGAAGTCTAGGCTGGAAATAGAGATCAGTTTGAGGCCCAGTGTGGGTTCATGGAGACATTAAGGGCTAATAATTTTCTCCTGCTTAGGGAGAATTTCCTCCCTTTGTAAAAAGGTCAGTCTGGTTGATCTAGGCCTTTGGTCACTAATCGCTTTTGGGTCTGAATATTGAGTTTAGGAACTCCAACTGAGGTCTGAGGCATCTGGAAGCAGGATAATCTAGTAGATTGAGACTACCTGGGTTCCAATCTGAACTGTTATCTTTTACTAGCCATGGGACTTCACACAAGGTACTTACTCTCTTTCTCTGTGCTTCAGTTTTTCCATCTATAAAAAGAAAATAAGAGTACCTATCTCATCTGGTTTTGGTGAAAATCCAATGAAACAATGTACCCATAGTCTAGTATATAGTAAATGTTCCATTGAGAGTGGAGCTCATTGACCAGCATCAAGGAAGATATTGATAAGATCCTGAACTGTTAATTCCTATTCTCAATTCCCTTTGTCCAGAGTTCATCCAGGGCCCAAAGGCTGGACCTGGCCTGGGCCTACAAGGAGAATGAAGTGAATCTATTGTGTGACTTAGAAGGCTTAGATGATTTAGGGGCAGGTGAGAGGAACCAGGATTTTTAAGTTCCTGCATTGAAATTGTCATCAGATAAGCTGCATCCAAAACCTACCAGGCCTGCAGCCATACCACTGTGGCATCTGATTCCATCAAATCTCGGAAGCTAAGCAGGGTTGGGCCTGGTTAGTACTTGGATGGGAGGCTGCCTGGTAACATGCAATGCTATAGGCTTGGGAGAAGGATCCAGCAACCCATCCCAAAAAACAATCAATCATTGAAAACCCTATGAATAATAGAGAAACACTGACAATAGTGTTTTGCCTGTTGTATGTAGGGTTGCTATGAGTTGGACACCGACTTGACAGCACCTAACAACAACAACCATCCATTTATTTACATCTGCAGCCATACCACTGTGGCGTCAGATCTCAGAAGCTAAGCAGGGTCAGGCCTGGTTAGTACTTGGATGGGAGACTGCCTGGGAACACCAGGTTCTGTAGGCTTGGGAGACGGACCCACAACCCACTCCCAAAAATCAATCCATCATTGAAAACCCTATGAATAGCAGAGAAGCACTAATAATGTTGTACATAGGGTTGTTATGAATTGGACATTGACTCGATGGCACCTCACAACAACAACAAAACCCAGTAGAAACACGACAAAGCTGTGCCTAAGTGATACCAATAGTTCAACTGATTAATTTTTTACCCCATTCCCAACAGTCTGATATAATCTTTGCTCAAATATAATCAACATTCAAACCCACCTAAGGTGAAAGCAGAGGAGACAGTCCTTTGATGTTTTCTCCTGCACAATCCCTTTCTTGGCTAAAACTCTTATCTTGTTTGAATCTCGGTGATTTTTTCCATGATTTATCAACCTTTGTCTTCTTGCATGTGGGAAGAAATCATAGACAGACTTAGGAGGCCTCCTCCTGTGTACAGACCTGTAGTTTCTCCTGAGTACGCCCCTCCAGAATGTCTCCAGCTGATGAAACAGTGCTGGGCTGAGGCTGCAGAACAGCGACCAAGTTTTGATGAAATATTTAACCAGGTAAGGATCTGTGAATTCTATCACTGTCCAGCGCCATCCTAAAGCCAGCCTACATGAGGTTGACTCATTGGATCCTTATCATATTGTGGAGGGAACTCCTTCCAGGGGAAAAGGGCAATACTCTTAGAAAAGCAGCCTGGGAGTGGTCCCTTGGAGGTCCTTGGTGCTGGAACATGACTAGGACATTCTCCAAGATCCCAAGGGTGGTTCTTGTGCTCTTCTGTGTCTGAACCTCTGTTCCAGGCCATCCACAATCTTGTCTAACCAACAGTTCAATAATTGAATTGGACCATCCAGCATTTGCAAGGATTTTGCATAGAGCCTTTTGGAAGATGAGTATCATGGAATAGATGGGACTTCTCACACAGACATGTCTGCTTTGATGATCCTAGAGAACTCCTTTAGGTGATGCCAGGTTTTTTTGGAGGGCAGGAAAAATATGTGGTTTTTGAAAGGGTGTTCATGTGGAATGCAAAAGTAGGGAGACTCCTTACGCTTCCTGGCAACTACTTGAGGCAATGGGTGCATGAAAAGTAACAACCCCTCTCCTTAAGATACTGAATTTCTAAAAAGGCTGAGTATTTCCCTAGAGGAGGACATAGGAAGGAAGGGGTGTAGGAAAGGATGGAGTTACCGCTAATGAAGCAAAGTTATATTTCCTCTGTTGGAGCATGCAGTTTAAACTTTGTCCAAATTACAGGATACCAAATCTGTGGTTGTTCTCTCTGAGTGCTGTGTCAGCTCTAGTGGAGAGGCTTTTGAGCTCTGCTACAGTATAGCATTGAGATGCTTTATGAGTGGCAGGTATCTGAGGCGGAAAAGAGAAAGAGTTGGATTAAAAGCCTGAGGGACCTTGCTTATGAAGTCATCCATGTCCCCAGCTAACAATACTTCCATTAGCCTGGCTGGATTTTGAGGACACTCAAACAGGTGTTCAGTAGTATGGAAAAAGTGAAGGACCATAAAGGTCACATTTCTAAAAACTTACAATGAGACAGGAGAAAAAGCATTTGTCCTTCTATTGATGCTAAAGATGTTATTTCAGAAGGCAGCAGAGAAGCCCGTGATAGATTAAAAGAGTGCACCTGATGCACCTTTCAAATAAGACATTGTTGGGGCTATCCTCACTAAAATGCTTCAGTGGACTTTAGCCTGTCTGACCACAAGACTAGTCGCCTACCTTCCTTCACTTAATAAAACTTAAATAATTAGATTATTTCAAAAAATGAAAACCAGTGAGAACCATGAAGAAAATACTTTGGGTAGAATGATGAAAACAAATTGTGAAAGGATTTAGGAGTCAATAACATGCAACCCCTTACGTGCAGACTATTTACACAATTTAGAGGGGCAAAGGAAAGAGTTGAAAATTTGAATGAGCATGCAGGTAAGTTCTGTTTTGTTTGTAATAATTATGTTAATAAGATGTGTGAGCTCAATCACAAGGTATAGTTTCAATTTCTATTCTGCCACTCACTTATTATCTATGTAACTCTGGGCCCCAGTTATCTTGTCTGTAATGAAAGAGGATGGATCTCCCATGGGATTATTATGAAAACCAGATGATAAGTTTTTTATGAAGATATTTTGAAAATATAAATGACTAAATATTTATAATGAATTATTTTACTTCCATTTTATGTATAAGTAGGAAACATAACAAAGCAAAATGATAAAAGAAAAAAAAAAACCTTAAATGAGAAGGGGAAAATGAGGCTTCCTAAGTTAGGCCATAGGGGGATCTTAAAGGATCTGAACTGGTTGTTGAGGTTTCCCCCAGGACCTTGGTGGACATATAGATGTGGACCAGGCTCAGAAGGAATCTCCTAGTGTTCTTCTTAGGGCAGTGGGTACTACATGGAGCATGTGTGTACCAGCTGTCTGAGAAGCCTTAGAAATCTCCTCAGCAAAACTACCACCAGTCTTTTATTGTTGTGAACACAGCTATGTGCATGTTGAATGTAACAGCATGGAAGAGGCTACTCCTCATGATTTAATGTTATGCTAAGCTTGTAAGAGGACAAGGTCCAAGGAGGATTTATTGAACATTTGTGACAAGCAGCCACCTCTTCTTAGGGATCAGGGAATAGGATAGAGCAAGACCAACTGAATTTCCACATGACCTTGACTGACCTGAAGGGCAGGTACTAGAGGGTACTATTATTCTTGGACCCCATGGTAAGAAATAGGGGTAGATCTTACAATGCAGATGTCAAGCCTCTTTTAAGTGATTAAGGAACCTCCCATTGTCCAAGAACTGACAACACAGTAGTATCTAAGGATAAGGATGATGTAGTAGGCTTACGATCTAGAATGGTAAAACATTACTTCCTATGTTTTTCCCTATGCCTCACCTGTAACTGGCCTGGGCTCAAGACCAAACCCTGTGGCCTTTGAAGTAATTACTGTTCTCATGATATAATACCCAGAGCCCATTTGCTCAGATTTGAAAGAACTAGAAGGGCAAGGAAAGAACTACTTTGGGGAAAAAACAGCCCTATGTGTGGGCCAGGGTGACAATGAGGGTGAGTGGTGACATTTCCTATTCACCAGTATATCTGTCAGGGCTCATGTCTCCCTGGCACTTTAGAGGAAAGGATTTGTGATAAGGAGGCCTGCTTCATCATTTCTGAGTTTGAGAAGTAAGCATTCCCTGGCTCCTCTTTCTGTTTTACTTTCAGTTTAAAACTTTCAATAAAGGCAAAAAGACCAATATCATTGATTCAATGCTTCGGATGTTGGAACAATATTCTAGCAACTTGGAAGATTTGATCCGGGAGCGGACTGAAGAGCTGGAAATTGAAAAACAGAAAACGGAAAAGCTTCTAACACAGATGCTACCACCGTATGTGTGAACACCTGAGAAGTGTGAATCCTTATAACAGTGTGTTCCATTAAAAACAACAAGAAAAAGTTGTCCATCAACTAACTGCTCCCTCCTCCTGTCCTGCACCCTCTCTTTTCCTAGTGGGTTTGAGTCACACCTTCAAATCAAAGTAGAATTGGAAACCAAGGGAGCAGAGCACACATCTTAATTTTCTACTACCTGTGGATCATGCTGGTCATTTAAGTTTTGGGTGCCTTGGTTTTTCTACGTGTCACTTCGTGACTTTGCCAGGAGATTGGCCAATTAAAAGATGGCAGCTCTTTGAGTGCCTAGAGAAAAGTAACAAGGTTGTTTTTAAATTTTTTTCTCCCTTATTTGAAAACCTTATCTGTTGCTACAACTTCCAATTTTTTCTGAGTACCTTGTCATGTTGTAATATGATCATCTAGGAGATAATAGGGGAAGCTACTCTCATGGAAAGGCAACCACCTGGGAACATATCCCAAGCTAGGGGAGTGGGTATTGAGAGCTGAAAAAACTCCATGTAGGCACATACCAGGTCTCTGTTTAGTGCTATACACCAGCACCTGGCACAGTGGCTGGTACATTGTAAGGACTCAATACATATTTGTAGAATAAGTGAACAAATTAATGTTTACATCCAGGTGACAGTTACTTTCTTGTCATGTACTTGGCAGTGATTTTTGGAGAGATTGTATTTTAGTAGGTGTGTGTGGCATGCAGGGAAGCTTGTATCTTCTTAGGAATATCTATATCTACTTTGCAGATCAGTTGCTGAATCCCTTAAAAAGGGCTGCACAGTTGAACCTGAGGGCTTTGACTTGGTCACCTTGTACTTCAGTGACATTGTGGGCTTCACCACCATCTCAGCCATGAGTGAACCCATTGAGGTGGTGGATCTTCTAAATGACCTATACACACTCTTTGATGCGATCATTGGCAGTCATGATGTTTACAAGGTATGTTAATTAGCCAGGAAATACATTCCAGAGTTAAGATTTTTTGAGGCTTGATTTATGTGTACTCCAAAATTGAAGGATGCGATTTTATGTTGTTTTTGTTATTCAGCAATGAAACTTTAAGTAGCATACCACTTCTATTGATATCCCATTGGAAATGAAGCCCAGATAGAATGTGTATTGTTTCCTACTTTACAAAATAATGACTCCAAACCAAGCAACAGATTGCCAGAAGGATTTATTTTGAGCTATTTTCTAGAGTTGTGACTAAGAAGAGGTTGAGGCTGAGAGAGTTATCGTAGTTCAGTGACTGAGTTCCCACAACGTAGGCAGTATAGTGCTAGACACTGAAGGGGACATAGAAGTATTGTTTTGTCCATACTTGGTGGCTGCTACAGAGTTTGTCTTGGTAAAGTTTGTGAAGATCTAATATATGCTACAAAAATCTGATCTCTTCCTTCAGGTACTATTTCTATACAGGAAGGAACTTGTCATTACACCAGGGGGCTATTAAACCCCAGGCTCTTTGGAATTGCTACAGATTAACCAAAAGCCCACCTATTGACTGAGGTTTGGGGAAGTGACTAATTGTGAGGTTGAAAGCTCTTACTTCCACCTTCTCCCACTTCTACAGCCTATCTGGTTCCAGTCTTTCTGTCTAAGGTTATAAAAGATGAATAGAGAACAAATGACTATATTCACTTATTTTGATGCCATGCTTCCTTACTCTTGTTTTTAGATGTTGTCTTATCTCTAGGAAGAAAATGGTTAAAATTCTCATAGCTGTGTAGGAGTATTTTCATGTTGTCTGCAACATGGATACTTGTCCTATTGGTGAAGAATGATGCCCCAGGCATCCCAAGGTATAGACAGCTCCTCTGTCCCAGGAACCAAGGTAGAGCTGGAGAATGAGTAGCTTTATTCATTGGATCCTTCACAGTAGTCACAGATGGTCCAGCTCTCAAATCACACACAGGCCAGTGTGTTTATCTCAGATTGTCTAGGGCCCTTTCAGGTCAGATAAAAAGTCTTAGGGCTAGTCCACACCACCTAGCTAGGCCTCAGAAATAGACACCACACCTGTCAATCAGCAGGAGCTGCAAGCTAATCAAGAAGCACACATGGAAACCACAGTGGAGGAAAAATCCATGGAATCAGACTACCTGTCTTAACTTGTTGAATTCAAGCAGCCTGAATAGAAAAACAAATCACCAAAAGCTAATTCAGTTGAAACTAAAATCAAAGATGATTTAACATGGGCAGTAACACAGCCACTGGCTTAATCAATCCAGCTGATTCTGTTCAGACAATTGCTGAGGGTCTTAGGGATGAGGCCATTGGTTATTTTGGTATTTCATAGCTGCAGTAGGGAGTTCGTGAGCTGTTCAAAAGACTGATCAGAGCTATCTGAATCCAAAAATGGAATCTAATTTTTCAGTCCCACTTATTAAAACAACACAATGTAAGAGAAATAAAAATTGAACCAGCAGTGAATCATCAAACCCTTTTGTATTTTTATTTTCCTTACCTGTAAAATTGCCTGCAGCAGTTGCCCTGTGGCATCCGATCCCATCAGATCTCAGAAGCTAAGCAGGGTCAGGCCTGGTTAGTACTTGGATGGGAGACCACCTGGGAACACCAGAAGCTGTAGGCTTGGGAGACAGATCCAGCAACCCACTCCCAAAAATCAATCCACCATTGAAAACCCTATGAACAGCAGAGAAGCACTGACAATAGTGAGCATTTGCTTTGTAATGTTCCTTCCTCTGTGCAAGAAGACAGGCTTATATGACAACAGGAATCTTTTCCTCAAATTGCATCAGGTTAGGGAGACCCTGAAGAGAAGCATATTAAGGTATACTCCTATAGGTACAAATGGTCATTGTTTTCTATATAGAAATTCATGATTAGGGGCTTATTGTGGAATACTAAACTTCTGTCTCTGGAGTTGAATGATAGCCCTAGTCCTAAGATTGGTTTCAAAACATACTCACTTGGTAATGATGACGATGATGATGATAATAACTTGTACTTAATATACTGAGGCTGCCGAAAATGTATATACATTTTAAGAGATGTTATATATGTATTACCTTTTGAAGTTGATTTGAATTACAATGGTAACCACTTTGAGCACCACTTGTAATTTCAGAAGTCAATCATGACTCATATTCATCTTTTGTTATCGGTATATATTGAGTATTAAAATTCTAATACTTAAAATGTGTATACATTTTTGGTACTATCTGTATGTTATCCTCCCCTGGGCACGTGTTAAATGCTTTGACAGATATTAGATCAATTAGTTCTTAGAAAACCCTTTATTTCCAAGTGTCCAGCTCTAATCAACCCCTTCAGAGCAGATGAGGACCAATATTGCTACCCTTTAGGGAGGTAGCAGTAGGAGATGAGGAGGTAACTGGTAGGAAAAGACCCAGTTCTCATACCCAAAAGGTCGGTAAAACTAACTCTATCATATTAACAAGACAAAGCAGAAGGGACTGGCTCTTCCTTGTCTTTCCTCTCCCTCTCTTTATATGCATCCAAGGCTGCCCTAGCTCATTTATCCAAAATTGTCTATAAAAATGCTTACTCAGGGATCGTCTTAGGTCCCTTCTCCTAGGGTGCTTTCCCAGGAATATCCTAGGGATAGTCTCAGAAATCTCCCCTTTCCATTCCCACAGGAATTTCTTGAAGCCTGATATTTCTCTGGAGTCATTTATGAGCCTGTGAAGTAGCTACACTTACTTCAGAATTTCTGGGTGTGGGGCTGAGTCAGCCCCACAGTATTTTTTTCTAAGGCAGCTTAAGTGATTCTAACATGCAGCCAGACCTAAGAACCATTGACAGCCCACCTCTGCCTTCCTCACTTTACAAGGAGACCACTTGGCCTTCATCAAGTCCTTGTTGTTGTTGTTAGCTGCTGATGAGTCAAATCCAACTCATAGCAACCCTAAGTACAACAGAACAAAACACTCCCCAACACTGTGCCATGCCCAAAACTATGTCAGTGCTTCTCAGCTATTCATTGGGTTTTCAATGGCGGATTGTCTTGGGAATGGATTGCCATGTCCTTCTCTCTAGCCTGCAGCACCTGGTGTTCCCAGGCAGTCTCCTACCCAAGTACTAACCAGACCCAACCCTTGCTTAGCTTCCAAGGTCAGATGGGATCAGACACCAGGGTGGTATGGCTGCTGGCATCATACCCCTAAAACTGTGAGGAAAAAAGAGAAAGAAATACGAAGGGGTTATTTAATTGCTAATTCTGTTTCCCCTCATTCCTAGGTAGAGACTATTGGAGATGCCTACATGGTGGCCTCAGGTCTCCCAAAGAGGAATGGCAGTAGGCATGCAGCTGAGATTGCAAACATGTCCCTGGATATCCTGAGCTCTGTGGGCACTTTCAAGATGCGGCACATGCCAGAGGTGCCAGTTCGAATTCGAATGGGCCTGCATTCAGGTAACAAAAACTAGTTAGAGCAAGAGAAAACATTCCCATGTACATCAAGACAACTAGAGATGGAAGGAAAAAAAGATAGCTCTCTCCTGATTCCTGACAGCTGGAGTATCTAGGTATCCAGGGCTGCTTTATGCGTACCCAAGTTCACCCTCTACCCAGCACCTGCAGCACCACAGTGGGCAGCAGCCTGTGTTCTTTTTACTAAACTGTTTCCGTCTGCTCTTCTCAATTTGAACTAGTATTTCCATGTTTGCTTATGCTACAAAATCACCAAGGGTTTCTTTCATGTAGGGTAATTCATTTAATGAATTAAAATCTCAACTCTTAAAGTAATTTTCTCCAACACTCTTCCACTCTTGGTTGAGTATCTTCAAGCTCCCACCTTCACTGTATCCTTCCCATTTAACTTCACACATTAACAGGAATCTTGACAGATGTCTCACTTAATGTCACAGATAATCCTCCTAGCCTCTCTTGCTTGTCTCTCCATTCCTCACTTGTTCCTATTTGCTCTGTTTTTCTTGTTTCTGGGCTTTCCTTATGTTTTTCATCTCTTTTCCACTAAATATCATAAAAAATGACCTTCAGTATGCCATTTTTTCACTATCCACTCCCTCCTTAACTCCATTGCACTCCTTCCTTAGCCCTCTGGCTTCAGTCCATGCCACTTTCCCCAGTCCTTGTCTGCCCTTACTTGTCTGTGGCATTTGGCATCCATGAAAATTCTCTTTAAAATTTCCTTCAATTGGCTATCATGACATGCTCCTTGTTGGTTAAATTCTACTTCTTTGCTTCATTTGTTGGTTCTCTTAGCTCTTCCTGTTCTATACCCTTTTCTGCAGCTTTCAGTTTGGTGATCCCCTTGGTTCCTGCATGTCCTCACCTGTAATTTCTCAACCCACTCCAATCTAGCTTTCATCTTCTACCACTGTCTGATAATTGCTCTTGCCTCTATCTGTCCCTTAAATATTGGCATTCCACACGATTCTCTCCCAATTGGTTGTTTTTTTTTCCCCCTACCTATTCTCCTGTGTAAACTCCGTCATGTCTATGGTTTAATTACCCTTTTAGCTCCGTAGGTGACATTTCCTCCTGAAGGTTCCACATGGTTTGCAGACTCTATATATCTAAAACAATTATTTTCTTCCTGTATACTCTATTTTAGTTAGTGTTACCACCAGTTGGCTTAGTTATTCCAGTAAGTTTTGGGAGTCATCCTTGATTCTTCTCTCACTCTGACCTTCAACATTTAACCAATCACTAACTCTTGTATATTTTATCTTTTAAACATTTCTTGAGTCAATCTTCTCTTTCCTTGACTCTCACTACCCAAGTCTGGGCTACTAGCATTTCTTGCCTGGATCACTACAGTACCATCATTTTGCTTCCACTCTTGCCTCTTTTAATCCATCTTCCTCACAGTAATCATCATAATCTATGTTGCCTTGTCTGTTCTTCCATTAGATTTTAAGCTCTTTGGCAGCAGAAACCATATCTTCCTCACATTTGTATACTGAGTGCTTAACACATAGCAGGTGCTCAGAAGTATTATTCTTTCAAAGGAAATCCCTCAGCTCTCATTTGTGCTCCAGTTTCACATCTCCAGCCCCCTCAGCATACCTCTGCTTGGATGATTCACCATTATTTCAAATATAACATATTTAAAACTTCAAGTCATCTTTTCCCACAAATGAACTTAAATTCATAATAAGCCCATGCCAATTTTCTCATGGCAGTCAGTCAGACAGCTAACAAGTCTATTGATTTTCCTTTCATAATGTCTCCTTTTTATCACCCCTTCTTGGCCACCCACTTCCCATTGTCACCTCCTTTCTAATTTCTTATGCTTATATTACTGCAACAGCCATCTAGCAGGTTTCCTTCATTTTACCTTGTCCCCTTTCAGTGATCTGAGGGGGAAAAAAGAAAAGGAATACTCATCATATAATTCCCTGCTCATAATTCTGTAGTGGTTTAAAATCTCCACTGGATCCAAGCTTATCTCCAATTTCTCCCCAGCTGCCTGAGCTGGTAGAATGACTCATCTAAGAGCTTCCTCAGATTCCATTCATGGTTAGTCTAAACTGAGAACCTTGGATTTATGTCTCTCTTCACCTATTTGAATCCTACACACCCATCAAGACCCAAATCAAGCCCTACCTTCTCCATTAGATCCTTCTGCACCAGGTCAGGTTCTAATAAGCACTTCCCCTAATTTTCTAAATGATTGTAGAATTTCTGTCCGTACTGTTTATCTTGCTTCAGCCATATATTGTCTTGTGTTGTTGCTTAATGACTTCCTACATAGTAGTCTCTTACATTTTAAACTCCTGGAGAAATTAAACCACATATTACCTTTCTTGATCAGTGGATGCTTCTGAATGAGCAAGAAATAAATTAAAATGAAAAATATATTTTGTAGTTCTTATTTATTTTTATTCTCAGCAGAAATTGTTCTAAAGCAAAACACTTAGTTATTTTAACTCAGGAGATAGCAAAAAGATAATGTTGAAAAATTTAAAGGTAGAAATACCAAAGAGCAGAAAGTTGAAGGTGAAGAGCTTTGTAGATACTGCTGAACTGACTTTTCTGTATGGCTGCTGTAGTTTTTCCAATTACCCTGAATATCTAACATAGCCATATTAAAATGTAAGAACAAAAATTACTGTAAGGACAAAGAGAAAATATTCTTGGATTCTATGTTTACTTCCACACTCCTAATATAGATAATTGAAAGTCAACTGTACTTGTTTTCAAATTTTCCAACTGTCTTATCAATAATTCTATGGATAGACACAGTCTGGGAGATCAGATAAACCTATGAGATTCTTCCTTGAACTCTAAGGCACAAGAAAGAGTCACATTTTCCCCTTGCAACAAATATGTTTGGATCCTGAATCCCTGCCCGGGCTTTTCTGGTTTGTTTTTGATATTTATTTGTCCTTGTGCTCAGATATAAGCATTTTTGATATGACTATTACTTGGAATAAAGTAAAAATCAGAGAGGTAGGCATGTCTGTATCATCACAAACTTGCTTTCTCATAGACCAAAGATTTCATTATTCAGTTATAAGTCTTCTTCAGCACTATTTGATGGGAACTTTGATTCTTTTATAAAACTATAGCTCTTCCCCTTGCTGCGCTCCTCCATTAGTGTTGAGTGCATACCTGTTGACTATAATCCCAACCTCCTGCTACTCTATAGGACCAGTTGTTGCTGGAGTGGTGGGTCTCACCATGCCCAGATACTGCTTGTTTGGAGACACTGTGAATACAGCTTCTCGAATGGAATCCACAGGGTTACGTAAGTAGCTGTGGAGGGATGGATAGGATGGGATGGGCTCATCCTACTATTGGGAAAGTGATTGTTCAAAAGAGGAGAAAGATAGCAGAGTACTTGGTGTTTTGATGTTTTAAAGAATTATAAAAAATAATTAAAGAAAATTAAGATTTATCACACATTTTCCTGGCCTGTAATAGCAAACCAGTAGGGGGTGATGTTGGACTGAACATATACCAATCTTGTTATAGAAATAAAGCTGTAGCTAAGTGACACTTGAAACCACCAGGCAATTTGACCAAAACAACTTAAAAAAGTTTTTTGGGCGTAAAGAAGAGAATTGGCTAGCCTGGTGGATGTGGAGGAGTCATGCTGAGAGAACTAGGTAAGAGACTGATGTTTTCAGATTTTCAACTAGTTTATGAAGAGCCTTGAGCCAACTGCCTCCCATTTGGCTGTTTGCTGCTCTAGTCCTCTTTTTGAACTAGTTGGGACTGTATGGGTTCTGGCTTCATCAGATAACTCCCTAGAACTTAGCTAGCAGTAATCCCTCAACCTAAGGAGTTTTGAATTCTGCAATAATTAATTCCACCTTGTCTATATAAAACCTTTACCGTCTATCGAAACAGGAATAGTTTCAAAGATTCCAATTCCTCCTCTCTTATTTGAGATAAAACTGTACAGACCATTATGCCATCTGGCTGTTGCTGGTAAGATGCTGGATCAACCCTTTTTAGGTTATTTACTGCCACTACTGAGATGTTGTCAGAATCATAATGTACCTTTTACTTACATTGTAGTTGAGCAAAGCAATTTTTCCATGCTATTATAGAAAAAGCATAGAGAACAGTAGTACATTCTACATACAATTTTCATGGAGTTTATTTTAAAAAGAAAGAAAGAAACCACTTAAGCCATTTGCCGTCTTGACTCTGATAGCTACTAGGTGAGACAAGTTCTTCCCCAACTTCAGCAATATACCCAAACTAGTCCCTGATGATCTGGTGGCCTATATCACAGTGGGTGGTGCCCTGTCTGACCCCCTCCTCATCACTCATGTGCAGAAACAGGCTTACACAATGCATCCAGTCTTAGTCAATCTAGCCTGTGTAGCCATGATTAAGGAGGCAGCACGGAACTTAGAAGCTGTTGTCAGAATAAATTTTCTGACATCTGGGAAAGTCTTTAAACTCCACAGATACAGCAGAGGCCATTGAAGTAGTCATCCAGTAATGGCTGTGTGACTATGACTTTGCATATGACTTTGCTCTTGAAGTGCAACCCAAGATGAAATGAAATTGATCATGGAAACACAATGCAGATCTGGCACAGTATTCTGGATTGATGTAAGTTTGGAGAAGGCTGAAATCATATTCTAGTCTGCATCAAGGAAAACTGCACACATTTCACATTGGAAATGTAGAGTTGAGAGTAGAAATTAAATTCTGAGTTTTAGGCAGCACCTTTCTAATGATCAGATCTGAAGAAGAAAATGGAATGAAACACCCACAGCAGGTGTTTATTAAGCACTGGCTATGCCAAGAAGGCATTGTGTGGTACACAAAGAAACATACACATGTGATCTCTCCACTCCAGGAACTGGTTAATGTGGTTTTCTAAGAGCTGAGGACTGTGAATCAAAGATGGCATTAAGTTCTACAACTGACTGAAGACCTATAAAGAAGTAGCCTCTGACTTCATGTTGGATATGAGACCAGGATATATGACAAGTCTGTTAACAAAAATCAGTTTCATCACTATCTCCTTTGTGTCCAGTTGAATCCACTGAGATTCTGGAATGGAAGTGACTAGTGGCCAATCCCTGGAGTGATCCTCCTTACCATATAGCTGGATGGTAGATGGAGTCAGCTTTATGTCTTTTGAGTTATGTGTTCCCCACAGGCAGGATCACCCTACTGGAAGGCTCCCTGAAGACCAGATGCTAGTAGGATGGCAAGGAATATGCTGGCTGGGCATGTAGCTTTTAGAGATAGGACAAGCCTGTTTGAGCAGAGGCTTGGGTTGATGGTGAGTCAATGAGGAAAACAAAAGCAATGGTAAGAGAAGAAAACTCATTGTGAATATACATGGCAAAAATTTCTTGCAGTTCTTTTCAGCCATGCCTTCTTACTCAGTTGTAATTAGTTTCTAAAAGAAGTGCAAGAGATATCAAAATACCTGATTTCCACCTACATTACAGGGCTATCGTGGCAAAAACAGCTTGGTACTGGTATGAAAATCAATGGAAGAGAATCAAAGACCCAGAGATACACCCACATAACTACAGCCACTTGATCTTTGATAAAGGGGCTAAAGACATATATTGAAGAAAAGATAGTCTATTCAAAAAATGGGGCTGGAAAATTGGATATTTATATGCAGAAGAATGAAATTAGAATTGTTTTACTCAATCATTAGTATGAGAGTTAACTCAGAATGAATTAAAGACCTCAACATAAAATCAGAAACATTAAAACTACTAGAAGAAAAGATAGAAAACCATGCTCCAACACATAGGCATAGGCAAGTACTTCCTCAATAAGACTCCAATTGCTGAGGAAATTGCATGAAGAATTGACAAATGGGATTACATAAAACCCAAAAAGCATCTGTACAGCAAAGACACAATTAACAGAGTAAAGGGAGAGCCCACAGAAGAGGAGAAGATATTTGCATCTTACACATCTGACAGAGGATTAATTTCTAAAATATACAAAGAACTTAAGAAATAAAACATCAAGATACCAAATACCCCAGTAAATAAATGGGCAATGGAACTGGACAGACAGTTCTCAAAAGAGAAAATGCGAATGGCCAATAAACACATGAGAAAATGCTCAATATCCCTAGCCATCAGGAAAATGCAAATCAGAACAATGATGAGATTCCATCTCACTCCAATAAGAATGCCCAAGATGAACAAAATAAATAATAAAAAATACTGGTGAGGATGTGGAGAAAAAGGAACTCTTTTACACTGCTGGTGGGACTGTAAATTAGTTCAGCCACTTTGGAAATCAATATGGAAGTACCTTAGAAAACCAAGGATAGAACTGCCATATGACCCAGCTATCTCACTCATGGGAATACACCTAGAGGAAGATAAGTCATCAAACCACAGAGACACCTACACTTCCAATTTTAATGAAGCACTCTTCACAATTGCAAGGGTATGGAATCAACCAAGATGCTCTTCAACAGAAGAATGGTTTGAAAAACTGTGGTATATATAGACAATGGAAAATTACTTGGCAGTAAAGAAGACTGAAGTTATGTCAGTTGCAGCCAAATGAATGGAACTAGAGAACATCATTTTAACTGAATTAGCTCAGACTCAAAAGGAGAAATATCATAAGTTCTCACTTATATGTGGGAGGTAAATCTAACTTAAAGGGAAAATATTTTTTTATAAATATAGTTATACAAAAATGAACAATCATACTTATCTAAGAATGAGAAATACAAATGGACTTGATAGGAGTGGGAAGGGGATCAGCAGGTGAGAGTGCAGGTTGGAGATTGGGGAAGGGGAAGGAGAAAATGCTGAGGGGTAAAGAGGGAGAAGAAAAACACAAAATACAGGATATAACTATATGAATATGTGAAAAGGGGGGAAGGAAAAAATCAATGAGAGTATAACCCATATTGCATATGATTCTCATTATGTTAATTAAAATTCCTAATTTTTTCCTGTTCTTCTTTAGTTCATAATGTGTAAAATGTGTAAGGTGATGAAGGTGTGAACAAAACTGATTTAATAGTTTCATAATGGATGTAGCAAATGATTTATTACTCTGTACCCCACCAACACTTATAAATAAATTTTAACAAAAAGAATGGCTTTCTCAAGTCTATGTAAGAGCAACTCTTGGGCTTTTATTTAACACTCAACCTCAAAAAGTTGTCACTTCATAGAGTGACAGTTTTCAGGAAGGTCAAGGAGCTTACCTCAGTTAACAAGTTATTGGTCTTCTTTAACCATTAAGCTTAGGTTCTAAATACATTTTAAAGAGATAGTCCCCTATGTAAAGCTGTTACCTCAGGTTGGGCTTGCTGATTGGAAAATAATACATTCACGTGCATACACAGGTAGAGGCACCCACCCAAAGGGCAGCTATGAATGTCCTGTCTCCACAGAATGATTGCTGACAGTGGTCATGATATTTCTCATTGTTTTGTAAGTATAGTAATATTGAGAGTTAGTTGTAAGGGTGCTGTCTCTTAAGTAGTATTACATAAAGCTTGAGAGTTTAGCCCTAGTAGCAGCCTGTGAGGGAAGTTGCTGAAGCCAAAGTTCCCTCAGAGGAGGTAATGGTTCAGCTGAGTGTGCCATGGCGTGGCTGATTTCTCCATTTCAACCTTCAAGTTAAATTAACATCTTTCTATTGTATGGCCTGAGAGAGGAACCAGTGCTGATAGGTGCTATGGCTAATGCTTTCTTTGGGCCTGGTGAGAAGGCTGTCGCTCCCCTACTCTTCCTATGAAACCCTAACAGAAGCTCAGGACTATGCTTAGGGTGTAGTACACTTTGAAGTGGGAGCATTGATTACATTGATCATTTCTCATTGATTTTACCAATGAGAAAGGAGCCAAAGTCATGCCTCTCCTTTTTTTACAGCTTACCGAATTCATGTCAGTCTCAGTACGGTTACAATTCTTCGAAATCTGAGTGAGGGCTATGAAGTAGAGCTTCGAGGAAGAACAGAGCTCAAGGTACAATGACCTTTTGCTTTTGAAGCCAAATCACTTGGACACACCTGCTTCTAGAGTGGTCATGGTCTGATGAAAAAGCTTACCTGGGAGCCTGAGACTCTGAACTAAAATTTAGTCAGAATCTCCAGCTCCACTTGAGGTTCCCAAATTATTGTTCCCGTCTGTTAAATTTTTTTGTCTCTTAAATATGTGTATGTGTGTGTGTGTGTGGTCATTAAGACTCCCGCTTTTTATTCAGACTATAAGTTATCTCTTTTTCTCCTAAAATTCTGCCAAGAATTTGACTTTTAATGAGCTGCAATATTATTTTCATTTTCTAACTACCAGTTTGTTTACTTTTTGGCAGTGGTGAATGTTGTTCCATAAGCCACAGTACTGGTGAGTTTGGGTTCTCTATTTGCCTGCTCAGTGACTACCCTTTCTAATGTTTCACTCATACCAATGGCCTCCTGTTATTTATTTTCTATAAGGACCAGGAAGAATAAAGTTGGTTTTTATGAAAGACAGACATTTTATAGCACCTTTTCTCTCTTTTGTGGCTACCACTTGACCTAGGATTTTGTACTAGTATTATTTTCCTTGGGGGTGGAATTTAGCTTAGTTGGTAGAGCAGTGCTCTGCCATCTCTGAGGTCCCAAGTTTGATTCCCAGCACCCTAAAAATGGGAGAGGGACATGGCAACCCACCCCCGAGGCAATCCTGAAACAATCAGCCACTGAACACCCTATGAGGGTTGCTATGAGTCCAACATGACTTGACGGCACCCAATAACATGATTTTCCTTTTTATTTTCACTATTTCTACTGGACTCTCCTTATCTCTTTCTGGATGATCACAGGACCACTGGGTGGCCTACTTTGAAGAGACCCCAGGGATATGATAATCACACTCATTTTCAGATAAATAATCAAGGATGAGAGACAGGAAGTAATTTGAGCAGTGCCACATAGTCAGTTACTAATAGAATCAGGCCAAAATTCAAAAAGTCTGACTTGCTTCCATGATACCATGTTGCATAAAGATGACTTCTTCAGTGATCATTCTTGGGCAAAGCAAAAGCAGGGTACTGAGTGATGTGCGATTTGTTTCTGTCATTTGCATGCTTTCCCCCAATGGTGGCAATATACATGTAACTAGATTTGGGAAGTTAAAGGTTGGAAGGCACAATTCTAGTTGTTTTCTGGCTAGTCTTAGCTCATCTCTTCCAATAGATCCTTAATATTTTCCAGCAGGTAGGATGAGTCACTTACAAGGAGGCAGAGACTCTTTCTTACCTCTACAGAGAACTCACAATGAGATGGTGGGTGCGGGGATATTACTTGGGCAGTAAATCAAATTGCCCAAGGCTTTTGTGGTCCCTTTATACATTTTGTCATTTCTCAGTACAGGAGGACAAAGACAGCTTGGTTTCCTGAAGCACTTTCCTCTGTGTTGCTGGGTACAGAAATTTCATTTAAAAGGTGAAGAGCAGAAGAAGGGCCACTTTCAAAACTGAAAAAGGAAAATGTGCCCTCTATCCCCAGGATTTTCACTGCCCAAGAAATTCTAGACAGGAGCACTTGCATCTTTGGAAATTTTAAGTATAAAAGCAGGACTTGCTCAGCACCATGGCACATACCTGTAATCCCAGAAATTTGGGAAGCTGAGGCAGGAGGATTACAAATTCCAGGCCAGAGGCAGCCTGTGCAACTTAGTGAGACCCTGTCTCAAAATAAAAAAGTATAATAGGGGCTGGCGGGTAGCTCAGTGGCAGAGCACTTGGCTAGCATGTGCGAGACGTTGGGCTCATCCCCTAGTACTGAAAAAACCAAACCAACCAACCAAACAAACAAAACACAGGACTTACTTCCAGAGGGCCCTTTGCAGATTCATAGTTGTACCTGTCCCAGGGAATTTGGGAACATGCTATAGCAAGTTGGGAAAAGAGATTTTTCCTAAAACCACATTGGGCATTGACGATTGGGGTGGCAGAGGCCTCATGAGGAAGAGAGATTAGAGTCCAGTAGGCTTAAGTTCAGGTTCCAGCTATTTTTGGCTATTGACAAGTCATTTAATCTTCATGAATCTCAGTGTTACTACCTGCAGAATGAGATTAATAATAAAACTACCCTTTAGGATTTTTATGAGGATTAAATTAGATAGGAAATGCCCAAGTGTCTTAAAACTGTCATGCCAAAGCCAGATATTACTGGGAGGGGGGTGTCTCTGTGATTGCCCAGGGGTTGATATTGGGTCAAAGAGTTTGCTTTAGGGTTTAGTAGTTGCTATACTTGTTTGCTCTCTCCCTGTCTTCAGCAGAATTGTGGAAGTGGGGTGGGTAAACAGAGAGCTAGGATTCTAAGAATTCTCCTGGATAAGCTCCAAAACCTCAGAAAGCCTCTGCAGCTCCCCTGCACACTCTTTGATTTGGAAGCTTGCCTGAGCCTATAACACTCCAATTCTCTTTTGCAACCATTAGTTTTGGCATCCCAGTGTGTCCCAAGACCCACCTAAATCTCTAGATAATCCTGGCATCTACAAAGCTCCCTCGGAACCTGGCATGCTGTCCTAGTGGCCTCTGGATCTCAAGACAAAGAGTTAAAAATAGTTGGAAGTGGAGTCCTCAAGTTTGAGTTTTAGCAGTATATTTTACCAAAATCAGGTCCAATGAGCCTCAAGTATTCCTAGTGCTCAGAAGATGGGAATTTTGGTTAGTGGAACAGTGTGATTATTTACTAAGCAACTGTCTGTGCAGGACATTTCACTAGGTGTTGTGAGGGAAAAAAAGAGCTTTGGAGGCAGGGAGTTGTGCCTAATGTGTTTAGAATCCAAGAGATGGCCTGACAGTTGTTTTTCTTTATTCTGTGAGCTGCCTAAGGAGAGAGCCACCTCAATATTTCCAGCTCTGGTATAAGAAGGGTGAAATAAATGAAAGAATGAGAGATGGAGCATATTTTCAAGCTTTTCATCTCTTCCGAAAACAGAATAACTCCAAATAGTCTCATGATTTGAAATTTAGGGTGAGTTGGTTTCCAGCTTATAGAAGTTGGGCTCTTGTGTTATTCACTTCCTACTACTCATCTCATGGAGGGCTTGTTCATTCAGAGCCTTGAGTCAAATATCTACAAAATGTTTTGAGATTCTCCAACTAGATGTGCTAATTATTGTTATGGCTATTGTAGTTATTATTAAAGGATTTACATATGTGATGTAAAATAGAGAACCGTAGATTTGATACTTAAAGGGAACAAACCTAATTGGGATTTTTAAGTTAAACAATTTAGAACTGTTCCAAATGAGAGTTGCTGAGCGTGAGACCATATTTCAGATTAATGAGTTGGAAACACATCCCATTACTTTTCTCAGGCTTTGTAAACACATTTTTTTCTTATGGACTGGAGGAAATGAGAGAGTCAAAAGAGAATTGAAAGGAGGAGAGAGACGTACAATGAGAGGAACGTTTACTGGAAGGAGGGGAGGGCAGGACAGATGCTGAAAATTTGTCTCCTCTGAGGTCGTCAGAGTGATGGTCCTGGGATAACTAGTTTGAGTTTATACTCCCTTTCTCTTCTCAGACCTATGATTCTTGACAACCAACCAGCTGAGCTGGGGATGAACAATTCCTTGGGGTCTTGCCCTACCTGTAAGAATCCCTTGGCCGAAAAAAGGAATACTGCAGAAATGTAGACTTCTTAAAGCAACCAGGATGCCCTAGGCTTGAAAACAAAGTTGCAAGCCTGTTTCCCATTTCTGTTCTCTTTTGGGTTTTGTGAGAGCCAGTGGATACCAGTATGTGAGAAGAAGTGGACTCTGAAAGCATATGCCCTAGATAGAACAGACAATGGCCTGCCTAATGCTAAAAGATCAGGGCAAAAATAATGTCTTCAATTGAGCATTCAGACGTTTGGTTGCTATGAAGCAAATATCCACACATTCACAAAGATGGATGTGTGTGTTTGTGGGTAGAAAAAACATCTGGATGACAGCTTGATGTGTTCATTTTTCATCTGACTGCTCTGGCAGGCTAGGGAGCTCAGCCTCAGGTACATATGGTAAGGGAGCTTTATAGAAAGGGAAAGTGCAGAGAGTAGTGACAAGGGGAAAGCACAGACAATTTCTGAGCCAAACTGAATGTTTATATCCTACTGACCAGAAGGACTTCTTTAGAAAAAGTAGTTATACTATGGCTAAGATTTTCCGTGTTTTCCATAGGGCAAAGGCACAGAGGAGACCTTCTGGTTGGTTGGAAAAAAAGGCTTCACGAAGCCCCTTCCTGTGCCCCCACCTGTGGGCAAAGATGGGTAAGCAGAATTTATAATTAGAATTTTCCTATGCCCTTCTTTGCTTCACTCTGTTCACTATCTATTTTGGTGTCTCCTGCCCTGCAGGCAAGTGGGCCATGGCCTGCAACCAGCGGAGATTGCAGCCTTCCAAAGAAGAAAAGCAGAAAGGCAGTTGGTGAGAACCAAGCCGTAAGGTAATAGCCAGCTTCGAGAGCTTACCAGAGTTTCAAGCTGGGGCTCTCTTTGGCATGTATGTCAATCTCAGCCTTCACTCTTTTGGCAGAGTGTGTTACAGCTGGTGAACTTCCAAGCTCTATGGGATTGGGCAAAAACCTTGTTGTAGGGAGGCCTGTTGCAGAGTGATCTACACTTGAGGGAACCTGGCTGCTCTGGCCTGAGAGTGACCCTTACCTTCTACAGTGATAACACATTTGAATGCTAACAAGCCTGGACTAGTTGTCCAGTTATCAGGCAGGTGCACCTGTCTCTTTCATTGTTGAGCACCCGGGCCACATGGTGAGCCACTGCAGGTCTCTAGAGACTTACATCTATCCAGGCAGCACAGTAATATTGTAACTACCACCTTTTCCTGGGATTTATCAGCAAGACCATCTTGAATGGAATTCTTATGTCAAATTTCCCCTGGAGGTACTACCAACCCAAATAAAGACTGGCCACTCTGTGACTGCCTGCCTTAGAATCAGGATGATTTTCCTCATCTCTCCTCCCCTACTATAATAGGGTGATTTTGAAGCAGGAACAGCAACCTAATTATCACCAAAAATTTATCTCTGAGGAAACCTTCTTTCTTGTGTTCCTTTGGTATCTCTTCTTTATCTTGGTTTCTTATTCTCTCTTCCACAGAAACTTTGGCCCTAAAACCCATTGCTTCCTCTATATATCATTGGAAATCACAAGATTCTAAGGCAAGCATTAGAGCATCTGCACACACTGCTGCTCCTTTGCTTTCTAGCATGTTCCAGAATAATCACAAATCTAGCAGCAACTACTACTGGCATCCATCCACACACTTCAATTCTCTCACTAACCTCTGTGGACTTTGTCAACTATCCATGACTCTTTCTTTCTTTAAAAAATCCCACTGCATCTTTAATTCTGCAACAATCACAGGTACTATGTACTAGTCATAAACATTTCTGTTTCAGAAAGGCTTCTGTACTGAGCAAGTTGCTCCTCTGCAGTCTCTGGTACCACCCCATGACTCGCTGCCACCTGGGGTCTGGCTTTATTCTTTCCTCCTGGCCAACAGAACCAGAGAAGCAGCTTGGATACACAGTTATCTAATTTCCAGAAACATTCTTTCCTATGGGCAGTGAAACACAGGACACCATTAGTCACAATCTCTCTCTCTCTCTCTGTCATCTATCTGCCTTTCTATTCCTCCCTCCCTCCCTTTCTGCAGGAAAGGGTATCAAAGCTCTTGAAAGCTCTTGAAATATTTTATTTGGTGCATACATAGGAGGCACTGTGTAAGAACCCATCCATTCTTAAGAATGTGTTGAACTTTGCAGCAGAAAATACTGTAGCTGACTCACCATCATTGGCTGTGTGCTTAGTGGCACCTTCCTGGCATGTAGATGGATGTGGTTTACGCCATTTCCAGACTCACTCATTTGCTTTGACAGCCAGTTTCTGTTGACTGTGGTTCTATGAAGCACTGAAGCCAGTGGCCTAAGAGATGACCCTGGGCCCCTTAGTACTTGTGCTTTAATTAGCATTTTAATTGACTACAATGGCCTTGATGACCTGTGAGCATCACAAAATCCTAAAGAAGAGCACCCATGACAAATTTCAGGAGGGTTGACCTAAACCAAAGAGTTCCCAGACACCTCACTTATCTCTCATTGAATGTCCTATATGGATGTTACCTTGCAATACTACCTACTCCAGACTTTTTCCAAATTTCTGTGAATTTACAAGCCTACTATTATTAGAATAGACGCACTTACAAAAGACCTATAATAGTTATGAATACCTCTGACCTGCTGCTGCCATCATGAGAACTGTTGGGGTAAAACTTAAACCTTCAGAGAGCCCCGTGTGGTCAGAAATGGAGGAAGAAAAGATGCTATGAAAGGGGGCCCAGCTTTGGTGAACTGATTATAGGGGTTGTTGGCCCAGTGGCTCTTGTCCCATTTCCCCAAATTTTCACCATTTCTAAAACCTGCTTTTCAATTCATCTGATTACTTTCCCTAAATTTCGCCAACTGGGGTTAATTTGAAGCTGACAAGACACATCTTTTAATGACAGACAGGCCTTTCGGAAGGTAGGAAGCCACTGCTCATATCACAGTGAAAGTGAAGTGAACTAGCTGTTCAGGAGGACATGACAGTTTCATTTTGATTGGGACAAGGAGAAGTGAGCAAGTTGGCAGTTGGAGGGTCACAGTGGGAGGCTTGGGAGAACAGAAGACCAATGGATCACTGGGAGATGTCATAAGGATGAAGATAGAAAAGTCAGTTAGATTACACCTATTTTAAACCTTTTGTTTGAATTTCTTTTTGATTTAAGGAACAGGGAAAAAGCATACTTGTCTTTCTGGTCTCAGGATCCTCACCAGAGCTCTAATATAGCTCCACTACATGTGGATAAGCCTGCAGCGGTAGCCCTGTGGCATCCAATCCCGTCAGATCTCAGAAGCTAAGCAGGGTTGGGCCTGGTTAGTATCTGGATGGGAGACCACCTGGGAACACCAGAAGCTGTAGGCTTGGGAGAAGGACCTGGCAACCCCCTCCCAAAAATCAATCTGCCATTGAAAACCCTATGAACAGCAGAGAAGCACTGACAATAGTGTTTCCCCTGTTGTACAGAGGGTCGCTATGAGTCGGATACCAACTCGAAAGCACCTAACAACAACAACAACAACAACAACATGTGGATATAATCAGCTATTGTGGACTGGCTAGAAATCTGACCACCACATATATGGCAGAGTTTCTATGGGGAAAGGCACTCCAGGTTCTAAATCATCAACTTTTAAATGTTTAGGACACACCTTATGAGTGAGTTGAGGGCCACCTGTATATTAACATAACTTTTTTTGTTTGGTTTGTAAAATTCCTTGTAAAAAGAAATGCCTAATAATGCAAACATGACAAATGTAATAATGTTTATTTGTTCAATGATCCAGGAAAGTTGAGTAATTTGCAAGCTGTTCTTAGAGTGGTGGTGGGAGGCTTGGAATCATTCATATTGAAATGCTGTGGAAGGGCTGGGCTGAGGAAGGTGTGTTTCTTGTTTTCGCTTTCTCCATCCAGGAGTAAAAGGCTTCAATAATTGAATCTCCTCTTGGTGATACAATGAAGAACCTCACTCCAGTTCAACAAATTTTCCTGCCTGGGCAAGAAATCAGTGAATGACTATACCTCTGAGGATGACCAATCTCCAGGGACAGTCAAGCCTAATACCAGTGTAAGGGGGCTCCTGGGAAGTAACTTTGCTATTAAGCCTTGCTCATTACACAGCTATCACCAAAAAGGCTATTTGAATGTAAACTACAATGGATGTGAACCCTAAGAAAGGGTAGAAAACCACTTGCAAGTTCAGTCATTCCAAAATATCAGCCTCAACTTGGACTGAGATAAGAAAGTCTCTGTTTTCACAGAAAAAAGTAGGAGACACTCTGGTTTCTTTTTCATTTCATTTGAATTTCTAGAAAGTATTTAATGAGCAAAATTTATAACTTAGATGCTATGCTATTATTGCCAGGAAAAACAAGTCTTCTAGCAAATAAACATCTGAATCCCAGTCTGTTGTGACCTCAGTTTGCTGGAATGCATAGGGAATGGGATGGGGGTTGTTGTTGTTGTTAGGTGCCATCAGTAGGTATCCGACTCATAGGAACCCTCATAGGGTTTTCAATGGCTGATTGTTTTTCGGGATTGCCTTGGGAGTGGATTGCCAGATCCTTCTCCCACTTTTGGGTGGGGGAGGTCTGGTTAATTGTATTGTTTGAATAACTGAATGCTAAGAAAAAGGTTGTTTTCTTATTGCTTATTGTTCAAAATCCTTCCAAAATTGTCATTGTCTCTTTTCTCATATAAGAGAGTTTAGGCAACCTAACTGAATTGTCCTTGCTAGAGAGTATTTCACTGTGCCTCAGTGGCATATTCAGAACATGAGGAATATATGTAAGAGATACTGCCAGGGTGAAAGATATAGAAGTCATAGAACCAACCAAGAAATTCCCTTAAAGTTTGAACTTTCCTTCCTTTCTCCTGACCATCCTGCCTTTTAGCTCCCTACTCATGCCCCTAAAATAAATCTCTTTCAACATTTGTTTTTACTTTAAGTTTTAGTTTTCCAGAGTCCACTTTTAAGGAGTTACTGGCAGTGGCTTGCCCTAGTCACATGGACTAAAGCAATAAGGCTTAAGTCACAGTCATGTTTAAAATAGTTAAGCAAGCTTTTCCTCCCTTTTATTATAAAAACTAATCTCTTTATTTAAAACAGCTGAACCCAACCATATCAACCAGTAAAGCAGCTAATTCTTTTAGAGCCACCCTTTTTAAAGAAAGAAATGCCTAAGTTATAATTTGACTTTTCTAACTAAGTTTAACTTTTCTAACTAATATTTAATTTTTCCATTATCAATTCACCCTACATCTGAACTTAGAGTCAAAAGCTCTTCCCCGCAGTTTTCCTTCAACCTTCAGTCACAGCACCTGTACTATTATCTCTTAGTTTCTGTTAGCCTCAAATGGTCTATTTACTATACCCATGCTGTTCAAGAGGATGCAGAAAGGCTGATGTTGCATTTTGACTTTCCTGAGCAGAGTTTCTAATTCCTTTTTCTGTACCTGGTAGAGAAAAAAGAGATATAAAATATCATCCTCTACTTGTGTCAAGGTCTGAGTCAGAAGCTGAGATTTTTAAGACTTAATTTCTAGAGAAAGATAATACCCTAAAACACTTTTCAAGGAAACAGGATTTTTACTTCTCCCAGAGGAGGTAGCACTTCTCTCTAGTATGAATATGAAAGGGTCATTAGGGGTGAGAGAGATTGAGGCTGCAGCTATAGGGGTCTGTGGATGAAGATTTCTCCCAAACACAGTTCAGTTCTTTAGCCCTAAGTGTTACAGCCCCATGTATGGACCTCTAAAATAAGCATGACCTAGCTGAAATCTTTTACTGAACAACAAAACCAAATGAGTGTGGTCCCTGGCTCTGTATCTGATCCTATCCTTTGTTTGTTTGTCTTTCACTGGTCCAGCATGTCAAACAAGTCTATATTTTCTAGCCTGCTAATCCCGTATTATTCATTATCACATCTTTCTTTGGTTGATTTTATCATGGGCCCCCTATGTAAAACCATGCCATCCATTCTTGGATTCCTTATCATTAACACATTGAAAAAACTAAGTTTTCTTCAATTTGTCTTTGTGTTTTTAATTATTTGAGAAGAAGAAAAGCACTCCTTGCTCCCATTTGATTTACTTAGTGGGGCATTTATAGCCTGATTCCTGTATACAGCTGATTATTTCTCTATCAGTTTGTTGCTACTAACACAGTGGCTGGAGTTGGTGGTTAAGGGGACCAAAGCAATTTCTTCACAGCTGATTTCATAAGTGCTTATATTCCTTGTACAAGACAAAATATTTAGAAAATGAACAGTTTCAAACAGAGGTTTAAATAAGTTTCATCATACCTCTTATATCTTCTTGTTTTCATATAATTTGGTTCTTCTCAAAATGGATTATTAGGGAAAAAAGCCAAATGCTAACGCAAATTGGGTTTTGCTTATTTGAGGTTTTACTATACTTTGCAAACATAACTTAAAAATGGTTAATAATCTCCTTGTGGGAGATTATTTAAGTCCTTTTCTTTAGCTTGTTTTCCTTTATAGGTCTCAACAACAATATATGCTCATTGTAGAAAATTTAGAAAACACAGGAAGCCACAAAGGAAGTTCCAATTGCCTAAAATCCCTTTAGATCCTTTATTCTATTTTATACTTCCTGTTTGGGTTTAGTTTATAAATTCTTACATGTTATTATAGCATTTGTTCAGCCAAAGAATACTTTAAGTCAGCTGATTCTCAAATTAACCCATCTTGCTTTTATTTCATTGTTGACAATATCACTCATATTTTTGGTGGTAGAGGTTGAATCTGTTTAGATTGTGGGCAAATTTTGGTGGTCCACTTGTTCTTTATTTCACTTGACATAGCATAGTAGAAGGAGATAGCAAATGGCTCTCTACCCACCCATCAAAGGGCTTACTACATAAAGCTACTCTATCAAGAATTATTCTTATAAGGACTTCCATTCTGCCTACCTTTGTAAACAACTTTATTACCAAGCCATTCATCTCATCACATTCTTGTCCTTAATCCAAATAGAATCAACTTGCAAAGAGTGGAAGGTGGCAAACAGCCAAACAGTAATACTTAATGCATCAGGTAGTCACATCTATGTGACATCAAACAATCGAATGTAACTTAAACACTCAGTTGAATCAAGTAAGCATTAATTAGCCAAAAGCCTACAATAGTTTGGCCAGTTTCCTTCAACCACTTTTCCAGACAAAGCTGGGTGATTCAGTAAAGGATATTCCTCATCTAGGTGGTTAATTATATGTTGTTGTTGTTGTTAGATGCCATCAAGTCAGGTCCGATTCATAAAACAAAAAGAAACACTCCTCAACACTGTGCCATGCCCAGCACTATGTCAGTGCTTCTCTGCTACTCATAGGGTTTTCAATGGATGATGTTTTGGGATTATTTTGAGAGTGGGTTGCCAGGTTCTTCTCCCATTTTTCTGTGGGACTGGAGCTCAAACTTGGGGCCCATGACTGATTGTTTTTAGGATTGTTTTGGGTGTGGGCTGCCATGTACTTCTCCTATTTTTGTGGTGCTCTTACCCTGGTCTATTCCTTCTCATCAAGATGATTATTGATTGATAGGTAGACCATAGACACAGACACAAATTACTTTTTACAAAAGATGATTTGTCTGTTATTTCTATGTTGTTTGGTTTTTTCTTGAAGTGGTTTATAAAAACCCTACCATCTTACCTCTTTTTTAGTTTGAATTTGCTGTAAGCCAAACAATAATGGATCTTTTTCAAAGAGATACTGAGAGCAAAAGTGACCACACACCTATATACTCACTTTGGCTCACTGCAAATTAGAGTAGCTCTAGAAGTAGCTAAGGATTTTTCAGAGGTGACTAATTTCTATCAATGTGCATATAGAATGATAGTGTTGTCAGGACCTTTGGAGACTATGAACTCAATTATGATGTGGAGGAAAGCATGGGGCTCAGAAAGGAAAAGACATCTTTCTAAAGTCAGCACATAGTTAGTAGATGAGCAACCACTTTTATTAAGTCAAAAAAAAGAGATCCAAGTTATCAAAGACAATCCTGGACCTTGAGGAACACTTTTTAGAGATCTTGGGGTAAGATCCCTAACTATGTATAAGCATGAACTTGACAGGAGTACTTTGGGTTTGGTGAATTTTGAGCTAGGTGACTGTATTGACATCAAAGGCCAGAAGGAAAGAAAACATTGCAAATTCCTAATCACTAAATCATCTTTTTCATGCAGATAGGTTGTCATCCATAGCCATATAAGTTCCTAAGTTGATTTAACTCAAATGGATGGAAAATAAATACCCAATTCTGCCTAGCCCTATGGATTCATTTGTAGTTTATAGCACATGGCATTGGTCTTACAGGGCTAAAAATCTCAGAAATATCAGAGGGGATGGCTGAAGTCAGAGGACATCAGAAGTTGTTTTAATGTGTCCATCATCCAAAGGAGAGCTACAGTTTGTAATGAGGGAAGTCTGAGGAAAACCAATCCTACAAACCTCAAAGTATGATAAGAACTGAATCTCATTATAACTTGTTAATACTACCTTTCTCCTCCAGAGACATGAAATCTCCTGATGTATTAGTATAATTGTGTAGCCCGTGGTATAGGCTGGCCATAGAGGGTCTTTGTGCCTGTACTCACTGTCTCTGGCTGCTTTAGAGATTGATTGAGCCCATCATGAGAAGTTGTCCAAGATAAACTTCTTATGACTATGGTTTCCTAGGATGAAAGATCAAAGGAAAAGCAATTTTTCTAAGTAGCATGGGCAATTAAAAGAAGCCAACCTGGGAACTGGCTGATGGAGATAGGTATTTTATAATTGACTGTATCTTAACTTTGTTAGGAGTCTTTGGTGTGGTTCAGAATCAAGACCAGCTTGTTCTTTTGGGCATCTCTTGATCTACAAACAATCTAAAGTCAGAGAAAATAACGTAAGGATCATTGTACGTCTGTAGAACCTGCCCCACTGGTCAGATTTGGATTGACCTGGTCACTCCACAGGAAAAATATTACATGAAATATCTCCATTAATACCCATAATTTAAAAGTGTAACACTAGTGGATTTTAGTGATAGTATTCAAAACATGTTACAAGAAGACACGATGGTTATGTTATTCCAAGAGATTTTCCCTCCTCTGTGCATATATGTTTGTCTGAATATCAGTATATTTTTCTGGGATTACAGTTAAGATCTTGTAATATTCCTACTCTAAAAACTGCAATGTTCCTCTGTTTTTATAAATTCTTTATGTTCCAATCCTAGCTTTCCTTACCCTCTTCTTTATAGTTTATTCTCTAGCCTAGACCTATTGCTCTCCCTTTCCTCTGACTCTTTTCTGCCTTTTCTGATTCCATGCATTTATTTATGCTGTTCCTTCTATCTTAAATTTCTTCTCTGCCTGTCACCACATGTCCAAATTCTACCTATCCTTCAAAGTCTAGTCAAGTATCACTTCCTCTATAAAGCCTTCCTTGTCCCTTCTGAGCATAAGTCCTTATTTCTGAATTCCTATAATAATTTCACCTGTACGTCTTTAGTTGTTACATAATATTAACTTGTTTTGTGGCTTTTTGTATAGTTGTCTTATTGTCCCTAGTATACTTTGAGCTAGAGAAACAATGTTACAAACTTCTTGAGGGCAGGAACCATGTTTGATTCATCTTTGTACTCCACACAGTGCCTGATACATATGAGAGGCACTCAGTAAGTATATGTTGAATGAATAAATTAATATTAATATGTCTCTCCATGTATGTATCTTTTTTCTGTCTATTTTCTTTTGTTCCCCTTTTTACTTAATGTTTTTTCCTGTGATTTCACCTATGTGTCTAGTTATCATCACCTTCTCTTACCACCATTAAATATGTGTATATATAACTTCATAGCTATTTTTTTAAAAAAACTGTATTTTGTGTTTTTTGTGTGTATTAGAGGTTAAATATTTTGATCATTATCTGAAAAGACATAGAGTATCTTCATATTCACTTCATAAAATAATAAACAGCCAAATTAGTTCTCAAGTTCCTTTTGTCATAGTTGGTTAACTTTTTTTCTTGATTGTCACTGACTTTTGATAGCAAAAATGTTCCCCCTTCATGTATTGAAAAGAATCAGTTTATTGTTTAATATGACTTTAACTTTGTTTTATGGGGTCTCAGAAGAGAGAATCTGGGTCAAATGATGAAAGCTCGAGATATATGGTCAGCATAAGAACTTTGTAGTAGTCAGAGCTATCCAAAATGAATGTTTGAGCCTCAGAGATAGTGAGTTTTCTATTATTATGAGTATTTAAAGAGAGGCTAAATGATCACGTGGTGGGGAGAGAGTAGATGATATTTTAAGTATTGTATGTAGGACTGGCATAAATGATCTCTTAAGGTCCTTTCCCACTCAGAGTCTTTGGGTATACGCCCTTGCATACCTTCTTGGAACAGATTTAAGTGGTTTTCAACTGTTAGGAACATCACAACAGGTCAGTTCAAACAAAATCAGAAAATAAGTTATAAGAAACAGAAGTAGAAACCTCAAACCGCCCCATGATAAATCATTGTATTTGACCACTAACTTTCACTCTGAGTTTCTTGGCAGTTAAAACAAAAAGAGAAGGAAACCAAACCAAAAAATGAGTTGTATGCTTTTCTGTTGAGTAAAAGAAAAAATGCCTGTGAGTTCCTGCTTAGACAGATTTCTTTCCCCTGCCACTAAAATTGAATTGGAATTTATCATATAAATCTGTATATAACAGATAATGTTTTTAATAATGAGCAATGTGGTTTTACAAAAGTATAGATATAACCTTCAAATGCAAATGTTTTTCTTCCTCTTCAAAATGACATAAAAGGCTGAAAAATGTCAAATCCTAAGTCAGTAAGAGTGCTTTTCCCCAAGAAAGCTAACGTATTATGGTTCAGGTAAGTTGCTTTCTGTTGATCTAGCATAATATATGGAAAAGGCACAGACAACTTAGAAGAATGTACCGTCAAATCACCCATATCTGTGCTCTCAAGTACCTTCTGTATCAAGTAATCCTTTGGATAACAAACAATTCATTGTTGAATTCTGTGTGAGTTGTGTCAAGGAGGATTGAGATTAGAAGCCAAGGGTTTGCGATCTCTGTCAATTACTTCCTGTTGAAGTACAATACAAATATGCATCTTGCTTCTACATACCTCATAGGGATGCCATGAGGATGGAAGAAAAGAAAAGTGGGGAAAGTTACAATTTCTAACCACCTGGTGGTTAGCTACTGGGGAAAGCCAGTTTGTCTGATCTGCTATGAAATGTCTTTGCTTATCTACAGGGGCAAGGCACACAACCTCAGAGAAAGATGATTTTATGAAATTGATCAATTTGATGAAATTGATTTTATGAAATTGATGAAACTCTTTTTTACTGGAAATTTTTAATGTACACATTAATGTAATTCATTCTGACATGCTTTTCATTGTGACATTTCCATATATGCATTTTGTTGTACATTATTCATATAGGTTCCCCCTTACCCTCTTGTATCCTCCCCTGCCCCATCCCACCCAATTGATGAAACTCTTAAGGAGTAAAGACTTCTTTACCAATATAAGAGTAGTGTTTTGATCAAAGGCATAGTTGAGCAATCAAAAGTAATTTCAAAAGAATTCAAATTCTTATACTAATCAAAAGCCATGAAGAGTATTAAGAATAACTCATTAAAGTCCCATTTTCTCTCCTGCTTTTTTTGCATCATATTCCACAGGTTTCCAGTGCCTCTTTCTTCAATTCATCACTACTCCCAAACTTTTCCTAGATGCCCATGCTAAATAACTCCTTTTTTCTCAATATTCTCCTCCCTCTGAGTACTTTTTAAATATTAGCTTAGATTGTACCCTAAATCCTTTACCTCCCCCTGTCATGTATTCTTGCCCTCTCTACTTGATTCTGCATCATAAAATGTCACAGATCAATTTTTCCTAAGATAAGAGGGAGAAGTTGGAATGGTGAGAATCTGAGCAAACAAAAACTACTCTCTCCTTGAAGCGCTGGGGGAAGGAGAAGGCTATGGACACATGCACAATAATTTATGTCCAATAACACCATTACAGGAAAGTTAGTTGATTCTTTATTATGGACAGATAGATTATCAGAATTACTCAATTTTATCCTTTTTTGCTTTTAATTCAATTTCTTTTCCTTTTTACTCTAATCTGTAGATCAGGTTTCTCCACAAGAATTGAAAATAAACACCTCTAGTAACAAATTGCTAATTGTAGAAAACCATGGTGGTAAGTGTGGTCAGAAAAGGTAGCAAGCCTGGTAGAAAGGCTAGGACTCCTCTTGGACTGATCCTGTGTGTCATTCAAAAAGATATCATCTTCAGCATGCAGAAGGAGCTAGGAGGGGCTGGTAAATTTTTCAATGCTTTCTAAGTTTTCTCTCTGTAGCACAGATTCAATATTTGATTTATGATGTGAAGTGCCTAGGTATTAGGAACACCTTTATAAACAAAACTCACCTCCAAATTCTAAAGCCAAATGTAAATATTTCAGCAACTGATTACACCATTTTTCTCTATTGACCAGAATTCTGGCTAAGAGTCAGAAAATTGAAATAAAAACACTTGAAATATGTGGGAATAACATCTTCATTCTCTCATTTGTGGTCCTAAAATATGAGCTGTAGAGTTAAAGAAATGTCAGCTTCTGTACATTATAGAAAAGGTAATGAAATATATGTTGTTGTTGTTGTTGTTGTTGTTGTTGTGTGCTGTTGAGTCAGGTGTGACTCATAGTGACCCTTATGGGCAAATTTCTAGGTATGTTCAAGATGCCTCATAGACTAACAAATAAAGCACTTCAGTAGTCATTATAATCTTACTATTTCACGTAAGTAACGTGGGACTCAAACCAGATGGGGTATACACACTGATTTTAGAGATGAAGAGCAGCACCTGGCACAAACAGCAATGAGAACAGCTCAGGGGTTCAGAGTGGTGTTAGACAATTTCTTAAGCACTTGGCAAAGGCTCTGGCTTGTATTTAAAAAGCAAGTAAAGCTTAGGGGTTAAGGACAATGATCATTAGTTATCTGCCCAAATGTCCCACTGACAAACCCTCAAATACTCAGATTTTTTACCTTGTTGTTCCTTTTTATGGGCCTAATAAATAGATCCATAGGCTTTCAAAGCTGGGAGAGCCCTAAATGATCATTTGGGTGAACTTTCTTATTTCACAGAGAAACTAATCACTGAGAAGAAAGTACTCTTCCAAACTTTGCACAGCTGGCTAGTGGCAGAGCTGGGACTTCCTTTCTCCCTGCTTCAGGTGAGTTGTTGTTGCCGTTAGGTGCCATTAAGTCAGGCCTGAGTCATAGCGACCCTATGTACAGCAGAATGGAACACTCCCTGATTCTGTGCCAGGCACACGATCTTATTTATGTTTAAGCTCATTGTTGCAGACACTGTGTCAGTTCATCTAGTGGAGGGTTTTCCTTTTTTTGTTGAACTGCCACCCTCCCAAACATGATGTCCTTCACCAGGGATTAGTACTTCCTCACTACATGCCCAAAATACATAGGACACAGTCTAGCCACCCTTGTTTCCAAGGAGAATTCTGGTTATATTTCTTCTAGGATAAACCTATTGGTTCTTTTGGCAGTCCATGGTATATTCAATATTTGTCTCCAGCATTATCAAAAGCATCAATTCCTTTCCTGTCTCCCTTGATCAATGTCCAGCTCTCACAACCATATGATGTGGCTTTAAACACCATGGCATGAGTCAGGCACATTGTCATCTTCAATGTAACATCTTTACTTTTCAATGCTTTAAAGAGATCTTTTGCCACAGCTTTTCCCAAAGAAATGCATCTTTCGATTTCATGACTGCTGCTTCCACGGGTGTTGATTATAGAAACAAGTAAAGCAAAATCTTGGACAACCTCAGTCTTTTCACCACTTATTGTGAAGTATCATACTGACCCAGGTGAGTTGTTGTTGTTAGGTGCCATCAAGTTGTATCCGACTCATAGCAACCCTACCAGTAATAGGTGAAACATTATTGTTAGTGCCTCTCTGGTATTCATAGAGTTTTCAATGAATGATTGTTTTTTGTGAGTAGGTTGCCGGGTCCTTCTCCCAAGCCTACAGTATCTAGTGTTCCCAGGCGGTCTCCCATCCAAGTACTAACCAGGCCTGACCCTGCTTCTTCTTGTTGTTGTTAGGTGCCGTCGAGTCGTGTCCGACTCATAGCGACCCTCATAGGGTTTTCAATGGCAGATTGTTTTTTTCGGGATTGCCTTGGGAGTGGGTTGCCACATCCTTCTCCCATTTTTGTGGTGCTGGGAATTGAACTTGGGACCTCAGAGACTGCAGAGCAGCGCTCTACCAACTGAGCTAAATCCCAGCCCTGACCCTGCTTAGCTTCTGAGATCTCACAAGATCTGATGCCACAGTAGTATGACTGCAAGCGAGACCCATGTGGGTAATTGCTATTATATTTAAACACTGGCTGTGAGCAGCCTATCCAGTATTGAAAATGTACCCAGTGTCCTTAATAATTTCTGCAATTCCATTACATTCTGACTGCTTTTCATTATGAAGCAATAAATCATCAGTGATTAATTTTGGTAGATCATCATGGAGCACTATCATTTCTAGCCTGCTCTATAATCTTACATTTTTTCCCTTCCTCTTTGACAGCAATTGAAAAAGCTACATAAACTATTTTTTGGACGAGCTCAGTTAGTTAGTTATATCATCACATGAGTAGAAAGGAAAGGCCTCAACTTTTGATTATTTAGTCTACACTCTTAAGAATTTCCTGACCTATACTTTCTAAATGGATTTAGTCTTTAGACTTTACAAGGAAGTAAATCATGCTCATATGAATGATATATTTATTCAGCTTTCTCCTCCTCCATGGGAGAGAGATTTGAATTTACCAGTCTATGAATCAGTTTATGATCACATATCAACCAGTTGGTTTCCAAGTCCTCTAACCCAAAGCTTCTGATTGTGAAAAGTTACATATAGGACATGTATCTACTGAAGAACTGCCAGATCTGCTAGATAACAACTTTTGAGAATAACTTCTTAAAATTATACTTTCATGATATTAGGTTAACTGATTTTAAATTTCCATCCTGTATTTATATCGGTTGGTACTAATCCACTTAACTGTGACACTTACTGGGGTCCTTGGTCTTGAGAAGAGAGAATTAAATGTATTCAAATCTGTTGTAGGCAATGGAAACATTAATGTCACTAGAACTATGGTTCTGACCTATTCTCCCTGTCCTTCTTTCTGGTCAGTTACATAGTTATAAGCCTAGCTTCCAGAAGGATGATTTAATATATTTAATGGCAACCACTGAAACAGACAATTAACCAAAAGTCTAAAATACTATCAATCTAACTGAGTGCAGTAGGACAATTTGGAATAAGTTGTCTTCTAGATTCTGTCCAACGTGTTACTCACTGGAGCAACTCATTGGTTAATCTACATCCTGTGAGACCAGCAGAGCATTCATATAGCCTGGCAATCCTTAGCATGTGCTGAGAAATTTCTCAAGTCATTTTTTTTTAAATCATAGTGTCAAAGAGGTAGTACCAGATAGGCAAAGGTTACAGTTTCCTTTCTGCCTCTCTTCCAATCTCATGTCAAAGTCAAGGAATCAATGCAAGGTTGATACATATGGCAAAGAGGTCTGACAAATACCCTTTAACAAGCTCCACAGAAACAGCCAAACCAGATAGACAATCTTCAGACTGGATTTTTGTTTGTGATAGGTGTGCTGAAAGATCTGGATTATTTGTCTATGAGAATTCAAGTAACATTGGAATTTCAAAAAAACAAATCTTTATTTCTTTTCATATCATCCTCCTTCGAGTAAACATCAACTGTGGCTATTAATTCCAGGCATCATTAGTTTTCTGAAGAATCAGTTAATAACATGTCAGTTTCAAATCAGGAAATTGCTAATCTATTCCCTTCAGCAGAAAATATCATCATTATTATCAAAACTATCACTATATCCCTAATATGTAGCAGAAACTGTACACATGGGATCTCTTCTGATACTCACAATAGTCCAGGAAGGCAAGTACTATTATGAACCCCAAATTACAAATGAAGAAACAGACTCAGAGCAGGAAATTGCTTAAGGCCACAAAGGTGATGAGTGGCAAGTAAAATCAAAACCAGATTCCTCTTTATTCCAAAGGCTACTCTCATTGAAATATACTCACATAACGTGAAATTATCTAAAGGGGCCAGAATAACAATTTCCCTGAAGACATTGCAAGGCACTGGACTATTTGGAATTCTAAACTCTGGAAATTTATTTCCCACTTGAGGGAACAGTTTTGTAGCTTTGAGGCTTGGTTCAATAGCTACCTGATGGATGAGGCAGCTGCGAGAACACAGAGGAGTGGAGGGCAAGCACATTCAGTAACCAGAGTCAGAGTGTGAACTCTCTGTATTTTGTCTAACCTGGTAGGTGGAAATATGTTCTCTCAAATTTTAAAATGAAATAAGCAAAAATAACCTGTTAAATCACATTGCTGTTAACCGAAGTTTCAGCCTCTTAAAGAAGTTTTGTTTCAAAACATTTGACAGGAGGAAATACTATCCACTGAATCAGTCAAAGTTTCACGTCAGTGATACCATCAGTGCTTAGAAAAGGTCTACCTCTGCTTACAGAAGGGGCCTCTGATGGATATTGAATACTGGAATTTGAATGGAACCAAACCAGGAACCAAACACTAAAACTAGCCACACTCATTTTCTAAATCCCAGACCAACTGAAGCCAAATATTCTCACTGAATTGTGGCTTGAACCAATGTTTGTTGCTGGTGCTTTTTTTCTTACCATACAGTGAATTGATTCAAGCTAGAACCAATGTTGTGTGTTTTCCAGAGTGATTGAACCCAAACTAACACAAAACTTCAAAATAATATTAATATTGAACCTGAACTGAATTGATGTACATGCAGTCCAGTCAATTCAGTCCTTGACTGAAGATGGCACAGAGGTCCCAAAGGTAGGGCCCTGCTCTGTGTTTGGAAAGCCTACCTCTGCCTTGGCAGAGCAACTCAGTCACACTCAAGACCACTGGGTCATATTAGCCATAAATCCATCAGTGTTCAGTGAGAACATGAGCAGCAGAGTAAGATGGAAGAGTGTTGTTTGCTTTAAAAAATAATAGCATGTATATGGATGTCATATAAAATGTTCCCTGGCTTCTTGGCTATTCTTCAAACACACTATACATACTCCTGCCTTAGTCTTTGCATATGCCACTCCCTCTGCCTCAAATACTTTCCCTAGGCAGTATTTGCTCACTCCTTCTTTCAGGTCTGTGCTCAAATGTCACCTTAATGGAGATTGTTTTCCATAATTACATTATCAAAATCAGCATTCATCACACTTTCTCTATTTTCTTTTGTATGGCACCCAATGACATTTGACAAATTATACTTTCATGTTTAGTTGTTTACTGAATGACTCCTCCACACCCCTCATGAGAAAGTAAGCTCTCTAAGAGCAAAGACTGTATTGTACTCTGCCCTAATTTCAATTCTTAGAATAATGCCTGCCATGAGAGAAGTACTTTAAATATTTAGATAAAAGGAAACTATGACATAAAATAATATGGCATAGTTCAAAAAACATTGCTTTGCAAGTCAGAAGACCTCAGTTTTACTGCAAGCTCTGTCATGAACTTGTTGTGGTTCAGGACAAACCATGTTACCTGTTTAATGTCTTCACTGGTCAAATGAAACTATCTGTTCCGTCTTTACTTGTCTCATGGGGATGGTGTGAGATTCAAAAGAAATAATGTACACAGAAGTCCATGGGAAAAAAGAAGTTACTAGATTTGTGTGTTTCCTACCAGGTTATTGAGGTCAGGTAGTCTGAGAAAAGCCTTTTTCCCTGGCTTAATTCCATGAAAACATCTTGTTGTCTTCTCATATTCCTGAATTAAGATAAGTCCTTGGAGACTCAAAACAAATAAGCTACCAGTTAATGGGCCTAGCCAATCTCACTCCCTGGCAGAAAGTGCCTAAAACTCAAAAAACAAAAACAAAAACAAAAACAAAAAACCAGTTTAACTGAAGCCAGAATCCTAACTGAGTCTCTTTGCCAAAACTTGCATGACCCCTGGGATTGAGCTCTACGTTGGAAGCAAGGACTCAGACCAGTGACCTATTGGGTTCAGCTACCTTGTGAACGAAATTAGAGGCCCCCTACTTACTTAGGATTGGGCCAATAATCAGTATCTCAAATGACCTGGGACCATTAGACCCATGGAAGGAAGCAGCTGACATCTTTCCTGGCATCCTGTTCAACTCTCCTCTGGCTTTTTACAGACATACACTGAATAAGTCCCCAGAAGTCACAAGATATCTCAGTGTCCTGGCTGGTATCCACCCTGTCCAAGCCCAAATCCAATAGAGCTGAAGAACAAATTGTTGATAAAGTCTCTGAATTAAATTTATGTGAAAGGTACTATAGTCTGTACACACAAAGATTCTTATTCATTTTCCATCCATCACTTGGGCATGCCTGTAGGGATTGCAGGCTGACATGGTTACTTTGATGAAATATAAAAACAAATCCATTTTACTCCAAAATTTCAAATGAATTGATTGCACAGCCATTGGCTAATGCCCCAAATAAGACTGTCTACTCCACACTTCAAGAAAGATCCTGAGTTTTAAAGGTGGTGGAATGGTGGTGGATAGAAGCTGAAACTGCCTTGTGAATAAAGAAGAGAGAAAAAGGAACACTGAAAGAGTCTTCTGTCTCCTAAGACTTATGCATCTAAGATAACTTTAAGAGTAAGTTCTGATTTCCTGTAATCCCATGTATCTATTCATGTTGCAATTTCTTGAGCAATTGGAATCTTATTAAGGAAATACTTTCCTATGCCTATATGTTGGAGCATATTACCTATCCTATCTTCTATTAGTTTTAAAGTTTCTGATTTTATGTTGAGGTCTTTTATCCATTTTGAGTTAACTCTCGTGCATATTGAGAGATGAGGGTTGGTTTTCATTTTTCTGCAAGCAGATGTCCATATTTCCCAGCACCATTTATTAAAAAGGCTATCCTTTTCCCAATTTTCTTGCTTTGCTCCTTTGTCGAAAATTAGGTGGCTATAGGTGCGTTGAGGTATTTCTGTATCTTCTATTCGGTTCCACATGTCTTCAGGCCTATTTTTGTGCCAGTACCAAGCTGTTTTGCCACCACTGCCCTGTGGTATAGCTTAAAATCCTGGGAGAGGAGAAAGGGGTGAGGAGGAACAGGGAGGATTGAGGAATGGGGGAGGGGAAGACCTCAAGGTGAACAGCCCAACTTTAATAGTACTGGAAAGAATTATAATAACACCAATAATATCAAAGAATGGTAATAACATAGATGGGATAGAAAATTCATGTAATAGTACTGACAATGTAAAAAGATAGTTCCCTACAGAAAAAGTTTAGATTTTAAACATAATTAGGACCCAAGGATAGATAGAAAAATATTTCCATAAAAAAGCAAGCAAATGGATCTGGGCCCAGTGGTGCATGTCTGTAATCCCAGCGGCTTGGGAGGGGGAGGCAGGCGAATTGCAAATTTGAGACCAGAGGCAGTCTGGGTAACTTATCGAGACCCTGTCTCAAAAAAGTAAAAAAATGGGCTGGGGGTGCAGCTCAGTGGTCCAGCACTTGCAAAATATGCAAGCACAAGGCCCTGGGTTCAACCCCCAGTACCACAAAAAAAAAAAAAAAAAAAAAAAGACAAGCAAATGGAAGAGCAGTCTCTGGTGGGGGGGGATGGGGGAGGAAGTACACAAGAGGGTGAGGAGGAACTTATCTGTGTAATGCACAACAAAATGCATATATGGAAATGTCACAATGAAATGCATGTCAGAATGAATCACATTAAGTTGTACATTAAAAATTTCTAATAAAAAAAGAGTAGGTTCAGAGATAGGGGAAAAGGGGCAGGAAAGAGACTTCCTCATTCTCCTCCTCAAAACCTACTCCATTCCAATTCTGCCTTGGCCACTCACTACTTTGATCTTTTGTTTCTAGAGGTGGTAGAGGTGAAGCAATGATGGTGAAACAAGTCCATTAGTGCCCCAAGGTGTCAACTGCTAGTCCTAGCCCCTGCCCCACCTGGAAGGAACCCTTGTTGCTTTGCATCAGGCTGACCACACATCCTACTCAGGGATCTATGTGCCTTTCAGGTATCTTATAGCCTTAGCTTGTTCTCCCTCTTCAATAAGTTTAACTGGCACCAAACCTATATCAGAGATTAATTTATTTTAAATATTTTAAATTATAAAATAGTCCATATTCATTGACAATTTTTCAATAATGCATGCATGCATGTATGAACTAAAATAGGAAAGATCTCCTTTTATCCCTCAATCTCACCCCAGAGGTTAATGTTTTATGTGGTTTGATACGTATATTTACAGACAATTTTCTATATACTGTATGTTCAGGCATTTCAACTAGATCATTAATAATTTCAGGAAAGTCCATTTTGAATCCTGATAATGTCAGATGCTGCAGGCCACAGGACAATAAGGGAAGATGAAAAGGCCTCAGGTGACATGTCTTTTAGAGATCCCTGCTGGTGTGTGCTAATGGATGTGTTGGATAACTATTTGGCTGCCTATTAGTGGAGTGCTAGGTAAGACATATGTGGCACATCTATCACTCAGAATGCTGCACTGGAGGAGCCTAGATCCTAGGATGAATGTTCTTAGCTCTCTGGCACTCTCCAGATTGTGGTCGATGCCAAACATCCCTGTCAGAATGAAAGATAAGATGCTTTGGTGAAGGCAAAAGACTAATGCCTTCAATGAAGTATTGACTTTTTTGGATACCTTTCCATGATGCTATTTGCTTCACTCTGGTGCCTCTCTCAGAAACAAGAGCTTCAAACAAGTTTGCTAACTTTCTCAATCAAAATCTCTTAGTAGAAGGGTTCCAGATGCAACCAAGAAAAATAGTGTACATGTATGATATTTTCATACCTTAGGGACTAACCAAGGTACTTTGGACAAAAATATGTAAGTCAAGGATTTGTGTCATATATATTATTTTACATTTACTCCCTTATCTAGAGCACTCTCCAGGCTTATGTCACTGAGCACCTTGCCTTGGCATTTCCTCACAGATGTTTATAAGCTGCTGTCCTCCTTGGGTCACCAATGAAAAAGCAGCACAAAGGTAGAGGTCAGATATTTGGCCTGTGATTAGAAACCTCAACAATAAGTGACAAAACTGGAAAGCTAGTGGAAGCCAGGAGTTTCACTCCCTGGTATCTTCTTCCAATAACAGAATAGAGAACTCAGAAATAAACCCACATAGCAATAGCCAGCTAATTCTTGACAAAGGTGCCAAAAACATACATTAGAGAAAAGACAGCCTCTTCAACAAATTGTGCTGGGAAAATGAGATATCCACCTGCAGATGACTGAAACTTGACCCCTGTCACTTACCCTGTATAAAAAACAAGTCAAAATGGATCAAAGGCCTTAATATAAGACCCGACACTCTGAAACTATAAGGGGAAAACATAGGGAAAATACTTCACCATATTGGCACAGGCGATGATCTCTGCATAGAAGCCCCAAAACATAAGATATAAAAGCAAAAATTGACAAATGGGATTACATCAAGCTAAAATGCTTCTGCAAAACAAAGGAAGCAATCAACCAAGTGAAGAGACAATCTACATAATTGTAGAAAATATTTGGTAGCTAGTAGTCTGATAGAGGTTAATATACACAGTATATGAAGAACTAAAAAAACTTAGCAACTAAAAAACAAGTAATCCAATTTAAAAATGGGCAAAGGATTTGAATAGGCATTTCTCAAAAGAAGAAAAACAAATGGCCACTAAATATAGAAAAAATGCTCAATGTCATTAGCCATCAAGGAAATGCAAATCAAAATAACATCCCAGTTAGAATGGCTATTATTTAAAAAAAAAAGTAAAAAATGCTGGTGAGGGTGTGGAGAAAAAGGAACTCCTTTCTTTCTGTCTTTCTGTCTTTCTGTCTTTCTGTCTTTTTTTTTTTTCTGGTACTAGGGGTTGAACCCAGGGCCTTGCACTTGCATGCTCTGCAAGTGCTGGACCACTGAGCTGCGCCCCCCAGCCCATTTTTTTTTGACTTTTTGAGACAGGGTCTCGCTAAGTTATGCAGACTGCCTATGGTCTTGAACTTGCGATCCTCCTGCCTCCGCCTCCCAAGCTGCTGGGTTATAGGCACACACCACCACACCCAGCCTGAAAAAGGAACTCTTAAATGCTGTTGGAACAAATATAAATTAGTGCAGCCACTATGGAGAAGTATGGAAATTCTCCAAATAAATCTAAAAAATAGAACTACTGTATGTTCCAGCTGTCCCACTTCTGGGTATATAGCCAAAGAAAATGAAATCAGCATACAAAACATCTACTTGTATGCGTTATTCACAATAGCCAAGTTATGGAATCAGCCTAGATGCCAATTAGCAGATGAATGGGTAAAGAAAATATAGTGTGTGTGTGTGTGTGTGTGTGTGTGTGAACATGTGCGTGTATACACATACACGATAGTATTTTTCAACCTCAAAGAAGAATGAAATCAGCCAGTTGCTATACCACATGCCTGTAATACGGTGACTCATTAGGCTGAGGTGGGAAGATTGCAGATTCAAGGCCAGAGGCAGCCTGTGCAACTTAGTTAGACCCTATCTCAAAAATAAAAAGGGGTAGCCAGGCGCAGTGAGGCTTGGGAGAAGGACCTGGCAACCCACTCCCAAAAATCAATCCACCACTGAAAACCCTATGAATACCAGAGAAGCACTGACAATAATGTTTCGCCTGTTGTATGTAGGGTTGCTGTGAGTTGGACACTGACTGGATGGCACCTAACAACAACAACATATTTAAGGCATACAGCATGGTGTTCTGATCTACTTGAACAACTTCATAACTCTGCCCATACCATTGTAAAATTTCCTTGGGGTGTCCCTAATGGAGCAAATCATTTCTTTTAATCTTCTTAATGACTAGGCAGAAGAGCCTGAGGGGTGTGTGAGGTTCACATCAGGAGGCAATTAATTTATTAATAATACTGTGGCTACACACAAATATTCATGGCATGTGTGCCTTCCCCTAGGCACCTCATTAACCATCTGATAGAGCAGTGATTATTATTAGCATCACTAATATCTGACACTGCCTGTGTCCCTTACATCTGATGGTTTACCTTTCAGAGCAGGAAGCAAATTCAAGAAAATAAGCAGCAAATCGAAATAATGAGGCCCAGAGAGGGGAGGATATATTGTTGGAAACAAGATGGGTAGGTTACTCCAATGGGCCTCAGAATTGGGAGTTTCATAGAAGAGTAAAACATCACTCAATTTGGAAATGGCATAGGATGACTGGTTTTTATTTTGTGAAACAAACAGAAAATATCTACAAATGAAAACCTCCATCATCATTTCATTTCAAAATGACAGTCCAACTACAAAATGGTAAGAACAGAATAGATTTAGAGTACATTTAATTAATAAAACTTACTCTGTTGTGTTTATGTACTACAATTTTTCAACCCATCCTTCTGTTGATTGACATTTTGGTTGATTCCATACCCTTGCGATTGTGAAGAGTGCTGCATTAAACACGGAAGTTCAGGTGTCCTTATGGTATTGTGGCTTATCTTCCTTTGATTATATTTCTAGGAGTGGTATAGCTGGGTCATATGGCAGTTCTATGCGTAGTTTTTTCTAAGGTACCTCCATATTGATTTCCAAAGTGGCCGAACTTATTTACAGTCCCACCAACACTGTAAAAATTTTCTTTTTTCTCTGCATCTTCACCAGCATTTGTTATTATTTATTTTGTTAATGTTGGCCATTATTACTGGAGTAAGATGGAATCTCAGAGTTGTTTTGATTTGCATTTCCCTAATGGCCAGGGACCTGCAGCTTTACCACTGTGGCATCCGATCCCATCAGATCTCAGAAACTAAACTGGGTTGGGCCTGGTTAGTACTTGGATGGGGACCACCTGGGAACACCAGGTGCTGTAGGCTTGGGAGAAGGACCTGGCAATGCATTCTCAAAAAGCAATCAGCCGTTGAAAACTTTATGAATAGCACAGAAGTACTGGCAATACTATTTTGCCTGTTGTACATAGGGTCACTGTGAGTTGGACACTGACTTGATGGCACCTAAGAACAACAACAAAGGCTAGGGATTTTGAGCAATGGAATATTACTCAGCAATAAAGAAGAATAAAATTATGTCATTTGCAGCAAAATAGATAGAACTGGAGCACATCATTTTAAATGAAAAAACCCAGTCCCCCAAAGAGAAATATTATATGTTCTCACTCATATGTAGGAGCTAAATCTAACTTAAAGGAAGAAAAAAAAACTATACATATGTAGATATAAAAAATGAACAATAATACTTATCTAAGAGGGGAAATTGTTATTTCTGAGAAATTAGCCATTAAAAACTCTGTGAGGGTCTCTGTGAATAAGACATGACTCAATGGCACCTAACAACAACAATAACAGTAAACGGGAAAATATAAACACAGTAGAAAGAAGGGAGGAGGGGATCTGCAGGTGGGAACAAGGTGAGGGAAGAGAGGAAGGAGAGGGGAAATAAAGTAGAGGGTAAAAGGGGAAAAGAGCGAGAGGAAAAATCTCAAAATATATGATGCATGGGAAAAAATACGGGAAGGGAAAGAAAAAAAATCAATGAGAATATAACCCATGAATTCATATGGTTTTTTTTTACATATTAATCAAATGGCTTAGTAAAATACATAAGCTGATGAAAATGTGATAAGAAGTGATGTTGTTGTTGTTGTTGTTAGGTGCCATCAAGTGGAGTCCGACTCATAGGGACCCTTATACGGTTTTCAATGGCTGACTGTTTAGGGATTGCCTTGGGAGTGGGTTGCCACCTCCTTCTCCCATTTTGTGGTGTTGGGAATCAAACTCGGGACCTCAGAGACTGCAGAGCAGTGCTCTACTAACTGATCTAAATCCCGGCCCAAGAAGTGATATAATAGTTGCATAATGGAAATAACAAAAGTGTTAGTACTCTGTACCCCATCAACATTTATAAGTGAAGAAAAAATAAACTTATCCCATTGTCCTAATGAATCTATTTTCAACACAGACCAGTGGAAGCATTGTTGCAGATTGGAACTGGTATACACATTGGCTTTGGGGAAATTCTGGCTTGTATGAGAGCTGATAATCTCAGCTATGGGGGGAACCTACATGCTGGCCTCAGGTGGCATTTGTCAGTTTTCTAGAAGAGCAGTGGTAGCACTGTGGCATCTGATCCCATCAGATCTCAGAAGCTAAGCAGGGTCTCGTCTGGTTAGTACTTGGATGGGAGGCCGCCTGGAAATACGAGGTGCTGTAGGCTTGGGAGAAGGACCCAGCAACTCACTCCCAAAAGTCAATCAGCCAATGAAACCCCCATGAATAGCAGAGAAGCACTGACAATAGTGTTTCACTGGTTGTACGTAGGGTTGCTATGAGTTGGACACTGACTCTTAGGCACCTAACACAACAACAAGAAGAAGAGCAGCTAGCTATGAAGACATAGTGTGGAAAGGTTTTCAGTAAAAAGGGCAAGAAGATAAAAAGATGGTTATTTCTATTACCCTTCTAGGCATGACGGTATGCTAAAATCCGGAGCATCCATAAGTAGACAGAGGGTTTTGTAGAAACAATCTAACACAGCTGCTGGATAGAACAAGGTAGCATCAAAAGACTTCCAAGAATGTAGTGATTTTCCATCCCATCCAAACATGACATACATTTAGGGTACCCCTCCTTTTCCTACTGCATTATGTATTGGCAGAGTAAAAAGAGCCCTCTACTTAGGAACCAAATGCCCAAGTTATATTCCAGGTTCTGACGCTAGATAGCCGGGTGGTTTCTGACAGTTCCCTTCCCAACTCTGAGCTTTAGTGTTATGGTTTGGATATAAAATGTCCCCCCCAAAGGCTCATATATTTTGTAGGATGATAGGTTCATGAGAGTTCTGCCTTCATAAATGGATTTATTCATAGATGGATTCCAAGATTTTGTTTTACTTCGACCTATAGTCAACACCCACGGAGGCAACAGTCAAGAAATGAAAAGACGTTTTGCATTGGGAAAAGCTGTTGTGAAAGACCTTTTTAAAGTGTTGAAAAATAAAGATGTTACATTGAAGATGATAGTGTGCCTGACTCATACTATGATATTTTCAGTCACATCACATGCTTGTGAAAGCTGGACAATGAATAAGGGAGACAGGAGAATTGATGCTTTTGAATTATGGGGCTGAAGACGAACATTGAATATACCGTGGACTGACAAAAGAATCAACAGATCTAGTCCTAGAAGCAGCGCACCCAGAGTGCTCCTTGGAAGCAAGGATGCATTTTGCACATGTTGTCAGGAGGGACCAATCTCTGGAGAAGGGCATTATATTTCAGAGGGTGGCGGGTCAACAAAAAAAGGAAGCCCCTGACTTAGATGGATTAGCTGCAACAATGAGCTTAAACATAAAAAAGATCACATGCATGGCATGGTGTCAGGGAGTGTTTCATTCTGTTGTACATAAGGTCTCTATGAATTGGACCTGATTTGATGGCATCTAACAATGCAAAAACAACAAATAGATGAATTCAAGATTGAATAGACTATTGGGATGTGGCTGAACTGTAGAAAATGGGGCCTAGTTGGGGGAAGTGTGTCACTGGGGTCATGCCCTCAAAAGTTCAACTTTGTCCTAGGCCCCTTCCTGGTGCCCTCTCTGCTTCCTGGCCACCATGAGATGAGAAGCTGTGTTGCATCATGTCCTTCCACCATGGTGCTCTACCTCCCCAGGCCCAGAAACAGTACAGCCAGCCATCAATGGTTTGTAACCTCTGAAACCATGAACCAAAATCAATCCTTCCTCTCTTTCAATTGTTTCTCTCAAATGTTTTGTCACAGGGATGAAAATCTAACTAATACGTTTGGTTTCCTCATTAGTACAATTAGAGAATTGGACTAGACTTTTCTGGAGGCTCATGTACCTCTAATACTCTCCCCATACAACCAAGCCCTTCTTCCAAGCTGGCCTTTGTTCATTCTCTGACTGCTGCTTCATTACAGCTTTCCCTGGCAGCCTTTGTTTAATACCATGTTTCTTGTTTGGTCACTTCCGGATTGGTAACAGAGTCATCCTCACTCTATTCTTCCTCATCACATTCCCTTTTACAAGCTCAGTAAGGGCAGCTCAGGACTGCATTTCCACTCCAGCTGTGTGTTAGATCACCAAAGGACTGTCTCATGCTAGGCTGTGTTAGCTGAGAACCCAAGGTCACTTTTCTAATTGTCTGTGGCTCTCTAGCTATATTCTATTTTTCTAATGGACCAATTTTTCCATTTATTATAGGCAAGATTGCCTTTGGCCCAGAAACTCTGTCTGAGTGGTTGTTTCTATGGTGTATTGGCTGCTTTGAAATCAAATTGCTGTCTTCCATTAGATATTGCTGGAGCTATGCTGTCAAGACAAGAGTTGTGGAGAGAATGGGGAGTTCAAATGGAGGAATGGGATGGAACAGAGGAAAAGGAAAATGTTGTTGAAGGATAAGGACCCACTCTTTCAAATATTCTTGTCCTCTCACTCCGTACTCCTAGAGAGACATCATAGGCCCTACAGACCAGACTATCTGCCCCAACTCTGTCATTCATAAGCTGTGCCATTATGGGCAATTTTCTTTACCTTTCTCAGCTTCATATTCCCCATTTTAAAGTTGGGTATACAGATAAGATGAGTATGTTGTTGTTGTTGTTGTTAGGTGCCGTCAAGTCAGTATCCAAGTCATAGCGACCCTATGTACAACAGGCGAAACACTATTGTCAGTTGTTGTTGTTAGGTGCTGTCAAGTCGGTATCCGACTCATAGCGACCCTCATAGGGTTTTCAATGGCTGAGTGCTTCGGGATTGCCTTGGGAGTGGATTGCCAGGTCCTTCTCCCATTTTTGCGGTGCTGGGAATTGAACTCAGGGCCTCAGAGACTGCAGCACAGTGCTCTACCCACTGAGCTAAATCTCAGCCCCAAGTACAACAGGCGAAACACTATTGTCAGTGCTTCTCTACTATTCATAGGGTTTTCAATAGCAGACTGATTTTTGTGAGTGGGTTGCTGGGTCCTTCTCCTAAGCCTACAGTATTTGGTGTTCTCAGGCAGTTTCCCATCCAAGTACTAACCAGGCCCTCTCCTGCCTAGCTTTTGAGACCTGACGGGATTAGAGGCCACAGTGCTGTGGCTGCAGGCAGATAAGAGTATACATATAAAGTAATTAGCATATAGCAAGTATAGCTATTGCAATTCCTTCAAAAACAGCTCTGTGGAGCTCTCTATGGCTATATATTGTAGCACTTAACTGCCTTGCTTGGCAGAGCCCAGTCATTCCCTCAGGTAGGCATGCCTATCAGAAAGATAGGCCAACATCCTCAGAAGGATGAAATAAATAACCCAGACCAATAGTGGCAGTAAGGAAGCCATTGCCAGTCCTTTTTTAAAAAAACAGGGTCTAGCTCACTGTAAGATGCTCTAAGCTGTACTATACCCCAGAGAAGCCAATCCATAAGCTTCTGGGACCATCTTGGGAGAATGAATCTTCATGGAGCAAAGTGAAGACTTTACCCATGGTGTCCTTCTTCTTTTTTTTTTTTAACCCGAATCCAACATGTGGTATTTCTAATCCTGACAGTAGTACAAGGGAAGCATTATATCATCATCTTACCATTACAGAAAGAGGTACAGATTAGTTGTGCATGCTCCTGTGGCCTTTGGGGTGCCATTCTTTACCTAGTAATTAGTTTAACTGTAAGGTAATTTTCATGTCCACTGCTCTCTGATTGTACCCATCCTTCTGTGAATGTGGGTCAGGAGGCAACATGCTTCTCAAAGTGACTGATGTCAAGGTCAGCACAAACCCACAGACATACACTCTGGTAGAGACAATATATATTCACCAAGTCCTGTTTTTTTCCTCTTCCAGGGCTCACAAAGTTATAGTTCCCACAGTTATGTGGGGTCCATATGACTGCATTATTGCCACTGGGGTGTGGAAGAAATGTAAGCTACTCCCTATCCTGGCCCTTAAAACATCTCACAATAATCTTCAGCCCTTTCATCCCCTGCTGCAAAAAACTTGAAGCCCCATGTTGAGAAGGTGCCATCACAGAATAAAAGATCCTGGATTCCTGAATTACCCAAGTTGGAGGAGAGCCCTGATGACCCTCATCAGATTTTATGTGTATATGAAAGAGACTTTAGTTGTGTTAGCCCAGAGACATTCAAGAGTCTATTTGTTATTGTAACATTGTTGTTGTTGTTAGGTGCCCTCAAGTCGGGCCTGAATCACATAGCAACCCTCATAGGGTTTTCAATAGCTGATTGCTTCAGGATTGCTTCGGGAGTGGAGTGCCACATCCTTCTCCCCACTGTAATATAGCCTGTCTTATTTTGACTAATGGATATATGAGTCATATATAGTTAGAAATATACACATATTCTAAAGAGAGAAATGGCAGAAAAGATGGTTTGGAAGGTCAGGGATAGGAGAATAAATTAATGACAAAATGTACAAGAGGAATATAGGCTGGGAAGCCAGGGTGGAAAGGCTTACTGAGAGATGGTAACAGCAAACTGCAGATGCGTGGTACTCTATGTTTTCTGTTTCAGGTAAGAAGAAACCTCATCTTTGACTCTCACTAAAGCTACTCCCCCATCTATAAGGGCAAAGCAATGCTGAGAGAGAACATTTCCAGTCTTCAAGATTAGGCTTGTGTATTAAATGCATTCTTACTGAGCAGATGCTGTTATCCAGCAACCCTTTGAAATAGGAGCAATTCTGTAGGTCATTTAGTGTACTTTTCTTTACATCTTACCTGGTGGAAAGAATATTCCTGTTTTCTATTCTAGTACTAGATGAAAAGAAGTCTCTTCTGTCTGGGCACCATGGCCAGACCCATCCATGTTCCCCCCTCTTGATCAGAGGAATCAAATGTTACCTTGAAGAGTCATCTCTGTCCTCCGCACATGGTATAGGTATCAAGTCCCCAAGCTACCAAAGATCTACTCTGAAGCTGCTTCCCATGTCTTCCTCTAACCATAGGATGTTGCCTGCCAGCAACCCAGACTGTTCCTTGAAGTTTCTCTAAAGCACGCACACTGCTGTTTAAAGGCACTTTCTCTAATCTGTTGTCAGTAGAAATGGGAAAAGCCTATTACCCATCCTGGCTAACTGCCTCCACCTGGATTTGTTGCTTCCCTGAGCTGCTGAACTAACTGCTTTCCATTAGCCTAGGAATTCTTCCCTTTTTGGAAGCCTCCTCTGGTGAGTATTCCAGGTCTGACAGCAGTTTTCTACCTCGTAATCTCTAAGGAAGTCAATGAGCATTTTCCAAGTCCTTGATGAAGTCTTAAGAGGAAGTGAATTTTCAACTAGGTAGGGCCATCCACAATCTCCCAGGGAACTGTACAGTGGCTTGAAGAAAACCTCATCCTGGCCTGTTACAACAGTGTAGTATTGCCAAAGTACACAGGGCCAACCACTGCGCCCTGCCTTGAGCTGAGACAGAGCAATGGAGGGCAGAGTGCTTGAACAGCAGGATTTCTCTGGCCTGACAATTCATCCCTGGCCAGGCCTCAAGGCCATTCAGCAATGTGCCATGCAGGAGTATTTGTAGCCAAGATAGCACACTTGTTTCCACCCAGCCATGCTGAACACAGAACAGATTTCCAGGAATTACCTTCAGTTTGTGATCCTAACATATGTTGAAAAGAAATAAAGAGAGACAAAGAAAGGATGAAAGAAAGAAGGAAAGGGTTAGGGGAGGAAGAGGAATAAGGAAGAGGGAGGAAAGGAGGAGAAAAAATAAAAGGGAAGCAAACTTTGACTCTGAATGTTCCTGGGCCATGACAATAAGCCATGCTGCAATCATATTTACATATAGTTAAACAACTACAATGTGTGTGCCTGATAAATTCAGAGCACTGGGATTATGGCAGGAATTTAAGAACAGGAGGCCCTACTTGCCCTGGTATGCCTTGTCCTGCTATCTAAACATACCCAAAAGGACTTGAGGACAATTCCCAGAAAGCATAGCAGATGTGAAGCAATACAGTCCAAGTGGATTTAGAGAAGTGCTTAGGTAATTTCCCTGGCAAAATTTAGTTCCCCAACACAGAGATACAACACTGGACTTTTAAAATCCCACTTTGTTACCTATTAGACAAAACTGCTATCTGGCTTGATCTCAGAGCCTGCTGTAGACTCCCCCCATGGAAACCTTTTCAATCTCTGGCAATTCATTAATGCTCCAAGTAAAACTCCAGAAACTGGCAATCTATTATACTCAGCACATCAGGGGAGACATCAAGGACAACATGAGGGACCATGATTATTTTAGTGTCATCAAAAGGATACAGAAGATATATTTTCAATGAACAGAGAGCAAATAAACACATTCTCTGAAGATTTGAAGGGATAGTTGCTGGAGCAGATTTTTTCCTAGATTTCTATGAAAAACAAGATTTATAATAAACTTTTTTATTTAGAAAAAACTACACCTGGCTTCCTTGACCTTTTGCCCTTAATGACAAGGTTGTAGTTCTATCATTCAGCTTCTCATTAGCACTCAGTCTGTTTGGGAAGACTGTGGTGTGTGTGTGTGTGTGTGTGTGTGTGTGTGTGTGTGTGTGTGTGTGTATTTTCCATTTCTTTCCAAACAAAAATGATTTCTACAGAGACATAGAAACTCACTCAAAGGTAGTCCTCCCACCTTTGCACTGAGCCCACCTCAATTTAGTCATCAAGGTAGGTAAAACTCCTGGAAGTCCTGACACCAGGGTACCCACAAGCCCACACTTGAAATTATCCCTAATATTACATTCTACCTAAATAGGCAGCAGCACTTTTCAACAAAGCCATCAGGCAGGGACCTTGAGAGCCTAAGTGAAAGAAGAGACAGCAATGAGGGGTGGGGCTCATGTCTTCTGGCTTAAAGTTGTTTTCCCTTTGTAGAACTGTGAGATGAAAAATCCCAGGACAAAAAGGGACTTTGAGAAACAGCTTAAAACACACTAGGGAAATACCAAAGAACCTTCATTTAAACATTTTCTGGAGAAGCTCCTTTAATTAATATTTCTAAGCATTCCCTTTTGTCTGGCTTCTAGTCAGTGTGCTGCTACAAGCTCATTACTTCTTGATTTGTAGGCGATGTAGGCCTTAATGAGTAGGCAGTCATGGTGAGGAACCATGGGAGTATACAAAGGAGGAAAAGACAGGTTCAGATCTTCAAAATTTGGTTACCTGCTCTAATAATGCTTTTGTTGGACAAATTGGGGCTCCAACCTGAGGGAATGACATAACAGATTGCTGGCCTGGATGAGACAGGCAAATAAAAGTTAGCAAAGAAATTCCGCTGTGGTAAGCAACACTTGCCCAGAAAATGTCTAGAACCATCTTTGCCCTAGCTATTTCTGACGAATCCTGCAGAAAACCTCAAAAGTCAGAGCACTTCTTAATTTCATGGCACAACCAAAGAAAAACAAAACCAGAAGCCAACTTCTTTCTCCAGTTCATGTGTAGAGGATTTACTTCTAGTTCTCTGAATCTAACTTGGAGCTCCTTTTCTACGAATGCTCTACATTTTAGAGGAAAAACTGATTCCCCTTTGATTGGTAGGTCATGTGTTTCTACTTAGCATGTGGCAGTCAGCTTATTATTCTTATGTCATTTTATTGGTGGTAGGAACTGTGTGGATTGCAACATATTACTGACATTTCAGAGAAGGGGTGAAAGAGGTATTAGTCTGCCTAGTAGTATCCAGGGCTGGGATTTAGCTCAGTTGGTAGAATCCTGCTCCGCACATTCTGATGACCTGGATTCAATCCCCAGCACTACAAAATGGGAGAAATATGTGGCAGTACACGCCTGAAAACAATATCAAAACAATCAGCCATTGAAAACCCCATGTGGGCCACTCTGAGTCAGAACTGATTTCAACAGCATCTAACAACAAGAAGTAGTATCCAAGCTGGGGCATAATGTAAAAAATAAAAGAAAGTGCAAATATACAGATAGACACAGACATGTACACACGTACATGTTTCTATAGGGTTGTTGGTTTTCCAACCTCCCTTCCCTATTTTCCTCCTCTATATACACATAAATAGCCACAATAGCAACACTTGGCCTCTTAGATAGACCCAAATTAGTGCTATAGGGCTAAAATCTGGAATTATGCACACACCAGGGCTAAAAAGTTAATTATTTCTCCTCCTCCTCCTCCTCCTCCTCCTCCTTCTTCTTCTTCCTCCTTCTCTTCCTCTTCCTCTCCTCCCCCTCCTCCTTTTTCTTCTTTTGTGGCATTAGGGGCTGAACCCAGGGTGTTACACATACTTTTGCAAGCACTCTACCACTAAGCTGCACCCCCAACCCCTTTTTTATTTTTTATCTTGAGACAGGGTCTTACTATGCAGACTGCCCCTGGCAAACATTCAATCTTCCTGCCTCAGCCTCCCGAATGGCTGAGATTATGGGCTTGTGCCACTGTACCCGGCTCAGAAGTTAAATTCTTCTTAACTCCTCCCACTCCCACAGATATAACTCTGGCCAAGGCAATCCTTATATAAAAATAAAAGGAGAGAACAAGTGCAAAATACAGGTTGCAATTCTATGAATATCCCATAATGAATTCCACTACACTGTATGAAACTAAAAAATCATATTATACCTCATAAATATGTACAATTATCTCTACATATTAACCAAAAAATTATAAAATGTTTAATGAAATGGAAGCATCACCAATCATGATTTGATAATTGCATAGTGTATATATGAAACAGATTATCATTCTGTACCCAATTAATATGTGCAATCAAAAATAATAAAAATGGGCAAAAGGGTTACATTCCTCCTTGGACTATCTTTCTCTGTGCCCTGTGTCCAACTTGCCTGGCCTCACTGCTACACCTCACTAAAGCACTTACCTATCCCAAACATAATTTCTTCAGGATTTGGCCATTCCTGTAGTTTTTCCTGTCCAGAATAGGTGTGCAAGTCAGGAGGCAACTTGTGTGGGAAAGGCTAGCAAAAGTTGAAAGGACCTCATTCATGGTTCTGTGACCTGTTCAAACTCTTCTTTGTGGTCAGTCACCTTCACATCCTGAACTGAATGAGGCATTATGGAATATGCAAAGAGGAACACTGGTTCTGACCTAGAGAGTCTCACAATACAGCTGAGGAAGAAGCAGCTCACATGTCTACTGGACACTAAAAAACTGGTTATAATAGTGGAGAGATGTACTTAATTATAAGCAAACATATTCTTGGTGACAGAGCTGAAAAGCCATGGAGGTATCCTGGTGAGCTACAGTAATCTGGAAAGACTTCGTACAGGATGTAGGAGTTGATGTAGTGTCAAATGAGTCTCACCATGGAGTCCCATAATAAGATGGGCTGGCAATCAGCTCTGCCTGGATGTGTTTGGGTTTGGAGTTAAGACAGAGGGGAAGGTATAACATAGCATTCTTTTAACTATGATCCTTGTGTGGTTCTCTTCCTCTGCATGGCCTTCCATACCTTTACCTACCTCTCCAGGTGTCATCTCCTTCAGCTTTGAATTTTATCCAAGCAGCAACTGGAAGCCAGACATTGGCTGATGGAACATTATTGGCTGGGTTTCAACAGCTTTCAGACCTTCACAGGGGGAAGTCATCTTTGCTCTTGCTCATTCTAATCAAGACCATGTGCTCTGAGCCCCATGGAAACATAGTTGGTGGAATACTTTCTCTAATAGTTTATCTTGAGAATTCAATAACAAATACAAACTTAAGTTTCTGTGGAAGTGATTTTGATTGCCTGGGCTCAAAAGCAATGCCCCTGGGTTCCCAAGGGGATTTTTTTGCCCTCAAAAGAGAGAAGCTGCTGGGCCTCTGGAAATGGCATAAAGATCTGGCATTTCTCTCATTTACTTTTTCCCCTGAGAAATACAAGAGCCTCTTATATCAATAGCAAGAGGAAGGTAGCATAGGAACTGTGATCCACTTCAAAAAGTCTTTGGAGATGGGCATTTCTGCAAACAACTGCTGGCCCTGAGGAAAGAATCCAGGGTAGTAGGAAGCCAGGTACCTGAGCTCTAGACCCAGCGGGCCATTAATTTCTTATGTAATCTGGGACCAAGCTATTCCTTACCCTGCTTAACCCTCACACTCATCCCAAACCCCAATTTTTAAAATGAGGAAAAGCCTACAGAGGCTTTGTCAGCTCTGAAGTTCTGTGATCCAAAGCCCAGGTCTTAAAACAGAAGCCAGCATTTGAGGAAAAACAGCCTGCAATAGAATTCACTGTAGGGATAATGTTGTTATTGCTGTTAGGTGCCATTGAGTCCCATGTTCAACTCACAGTGACCCTTATAGGGTTTTCAATGGCCGATTGTTTTGGGATTGCCTCGGGAGTAGATTCCCGCATCCGTCTCCCATTTTTGTGGTGCTGGGAATCAAACTCAGGACTTTAGATACTACAGAGCAGCGCTCTACCAATTGAGCTAAATCCCAGCCCCGTAGAGATAGTATCATGCATAAAAATGGTGGATGTTACCTCTCTTTGGTGATTTAGTATACCATCGCCTTGCCTAAAAGTGTCTCTTCACTGGTACAACAAAATCCTCTGCTTTTCTGTCTTTTTTCTTTTGGGTTAATCACAGCCTGTAAGCCCTTTTTAAGATACAAATGGTCTCTGTAACTTGTTAATTTGAATACACTAAACAGATACTCTTTTCACTAGCTGAAGAATAGGGAAGTAGGGAGAAGGGGAGTGATGGTACACGCCTATAATCCCAGAGGCTTGGGAGGCAGAGGCAAGAGGATCACAAGTTCTAGATCAGAGGCAGTCTGTGCAATTTATCGAGACCCTGTCTCAAAAAAAAAAAAAAAGAAAGAAAGAAAGAAATGGGCTGAGGGGGCAGCTCAGTGGTCCAACACTTGCAAAGCATGCAAGCACAAGGCCCTGAGTTCAACCCCCAGTACCATAAAAATAAATAAATAAATAAATAAATAAATAAATAAATAAATAAATAAATAAAAGTAGTTGCTAAAGACACACATTGCCCTGCCTTCACAATTTTGCTCTGGGACAGCCCTGACTCTCCTACAGTCTCCTTCCTTTGTTTCCAGAGTGAGTAGAAAAGTAGAGAGTTCTTATCTCCTACTTTCAACCTACTTGGAAAGCCAGTTTTCAGAGATGTTGGCCTATTCCCTATTGGATTTGTCTGGAAAGAATTACCAAGTCACAGGGCATTCCTGAAGATGTCAAATAGAGCTGTACTCAATGTCCTCCGTGAGGGGTATAGAAGGACCTTCAGAGATAAAGAACCCATAGTTCTTCGCTCTTCTTTTTCTACTATTTAGACCCCTAGCTAAAGTTTCTCATGTAGTGATTCATAGGAAACAGAGTGTCTAATCCTACCTCACTGCTTAATTAGTCTTGTGACCTTGGACAGTAGCCATCTAATCTCTGTTTAGCACTGGGTTCTGAACTATACCAGAACAATGATCTTAATGCTTAACAGTCCACACATGGAAAGGAGAGTGGGAGAGAGACGTAGGTAAAGTGTATAGGGAAAGGAATGGAGAAGAGGGGAAGTGTTTTCTTTTTCATTCAAAATTCTGCTACTGCATATTACCACCCATCTTATTCTCTAGAGTTGGCTCTGAATGACTTTTGCTGTTTGCTAAAATCAAACCCAACCTCAAAGGGCAAAGATTTATCACCACTGAAGATATTCAAAAGAATGTGCTGCAGGCCCTGAAGTCAATTACTAAAGAGAAGTTCCAAAAATGTTTTTAGCGATGACAACATCATTGCAATAAGTGTACAGGGATTTAGCCTCCTAAGGTGATAGTCTGAAGAGGACACTACTGCTTTGGATGTGCACATCATAATATAATTGTGAACAAGCAGCAGTCACATTACATTATAGTCAAACTTCAAATTATTGCCTATTTCCACTCCTTTCATTCTCAATGAGAATTGGCAACAGTTGATTGCCAAGTTTTGTAGGGAGCAGCTGAAGGCCATGTGGAATTTTTTGTTCTGTACCTATGGCTATTAGTTTTCCTTCACTGTACATGCAATAAAACAGTATCATAGGAAATAGACACGTGTATAATGCTTTATGATTTTCATGGCAGTTTCACAGCTGGTAAAATTTCAAGGCAGATTATCCAGATGGTAATCTCCTGTAGGGAAGGAGCCACATTTTACTCATTTTTGAACAAATGCTCAGACTCTAGAATAATGCTTTACTCATAACACTTCATAAATGTTCATGGAATGGAATAGCTATCCTTTCATTTTGTCCTTGAACTATTCTGGTAAAAAAAAAGAGCTATCTAGGTATTAGTCAGGGCTGGGATTTAGCTCAGTTGGTAGAGCGCTGCACTGCAGTCTCTGAGGTCCTGAGTTCAATTCTCAGCACCACAAAAATGGGAGAAGGACCTGGCAATCCACTCCTGAGGCAATCCTGAAACTATCAGCCACTGAAAACCCTATGAGGGTCGCTATGAGTCATATACCCACTCGACGGCACCTAACAACAACAACAAGGTATTAATCAAGGTATTTTTTCCTGTTTTACGAGGATCTAGGACACAAAAAGTACAAAATGTGTGAGTGGATACCTCCACTATAATGCTTAGGAGACAGTTCTGGATTCCAATCTGGACTTCACCACTGATTAGCATTTACCTTGAGTCAATTACTAAATTTCAATTTTCTCAGTTGAGGAGAAGTATAGTTCTCAAGTAAAAATAATAATTGTCCCTACCTCCTGGGGTTATGTGAGGACAAAATTTGATCCTCTCTGTAAGACACTAAGCATAAGGCAGAAATAATAAGAAAACCATCCATGTTGGCTACTCTTACTTGGTGAATTTTTAGCTTGTACAACTAACTGATGGCAAAGCCTGAGTCAGATTCCAAGGTTATCAAGATCTTTGCACAAGACAGGATAAAACTCAGTGGGAGAAGGATCTAGAGTCCTCAGGCTTGGACAGTAAATGGAGAATGGAAGGTCCTGAATGGCTTTTGTACTTCTTACACAAGGAATCTTCTGAAATGGATGTTCAGTGTCATATAATCCAATCCTTTGCATCTAACAGGAATATTGTCCCAGGATTGAGGAAAATCCTTTTGTGACTCATCCCAACTGTGGAAGCCAGAGTCTCTTTCAGCACTTAACCCCTCTGAAAATGGAGGTAGCTTTTATACACACAGATACATGCACACATAAACATACACATACATGTATGTGCACATGTATTCATATATATGTGCATATATAGGTGTATGTATACATACACACACACACACACACACACACACACACACACACACACACACACACACACA